>JASANE010025337.1:0-22912 GCA_030248225.1 Trileptium ribeirensis | reverse complement strand
CCGGCCTTGACAGTAGCTCTTCTTCAAGATCCATAAACAAAGCACCACGTTCGCCAAAATCTTAGAAACATTTTGTAACTTAAGGGAGATAACAATGAGTACGGTATATACATGAGTAGCATATTTCAGGATCGTCTTTAATATGTTTAAAGTTCCATTCCACGGCTAGTTTCTGATAAATAAACCTTGACATAAATTGCACATCCTAATCGGTTTTTTATGCTAAAACTTTTCTTTTCTATATCATATACAGTATAGCAATTTTCGCATACGATAAACACTACTAAAATATCTTCACCTTGAAACTTTTTTTACATCAGCGTTCTATAAATGTTGCAGTAAGTTATTTATAAACAATAGTTTTAAGTTTTTGATTACAAATAGTTATATCCACACTGATCCGCATAAAGACGTATAAAATCTAGAAAGGTTATAGCCGAATTTTTAAGTAGTTCTCCCGATGTGCGAATTAATAAGTATGGTACTTAGAATGTATCCCACACACTGGAGTCGTATTTCGGAGTGCTGGTGGACAACTACAGCTGCTATGGATGAAAAACAACCACAAGGATATAAAATAACTAACAAAGTGTGATTATGGTCATTCATTAAGCTTATTGATTTGGACCACCATTTTGATTAAACAATGAAAAGGGATACATTTTAACTAAATGCTATGTAAGCACCATTGATTCAAGTCTAAAACTCGCCTCCTACTCATTTAAAGCTGATGTCACGCCAGAACAAGAATACATTGTTTCGTAGATAGCTACCTAAATTTCTTGGATAAATAATGGCATGCTGTTAATAATGGTAACATTTAGTATGGAGTTCCTAATTATGTGTAAACGGGTTAGAAGTGCGTGACGCTAGAAATCCGTGGTCGATTAACATAGTTTGTTTATAATTCTTCTCTGCATATGTTTGGAAAATGAAAGAATTGCTACCAAATCAATATTTGTAAGAACATATTGTACATAACGAATTGGAGCTGTAGTTTCCGTACACATTATGTACTCTGTCAGCATCTCAGAATCCTGTACTCTGTCAGCACCTCGCAATCCCCTATTTTAATGATAGTTTGAAAAAATATTGGAAGACAACAAAGTGTTGTGAAATATTTAAATATAAGTTAAAGCATGTGTAGACCTCTTTCTTGTGATGTACGTATGCTTCCTTTTAAAACTATGGTTACACCACACACAATATGTAATAACGGGACGCAGCTGCATGGCGCAACTTCCTAACACCATGCCCATACGACCCCGGCTATCATAACCTCAAGTGTGGACCATAAGTTTTTTAATTTTGTCACTTCTCTTGGTCAGACCCAAGAAGCTATGGAGCTTAGCAGGCCGCAGGCGCGTTTCACGAGGTGTGTTCGGACCCCGCCCGATTGGTTGCGCTAGTGTCTAGTATATCGGTATGATTGCTGAGGTCCCCAAGGGAGGTTGACACCGAAACCTGCTCACAGGTAATAATGTCAAACCGCTGTTTCTGAGTTAGGACGGGTTGGGAAGATCAAACAATCAAAAGTCGAACAGATTGTCACGCTAATTGGGGCTGAATAAGGAAATTGCGTGACCCGAAAGTACTCGCAATAGTTTGAACTAAGCTGGGACCGGAAGCCGTTTAAACGTTGTGAGTTTAGGATCCGATTTCGCTGTTTATCCGGCGATAATGACGGGATTGGGACTTCAGAGTTTACTGTTCTTGAGAAAATTGGGACAAAGAATCACAGATGGTCAACTTCCGAGTACTCGGAGGGTTCAAATTTGATGTCGGCAAATCTAATTGAAGCCGACTCTCTCTAAGGACATCGACGGCTTACGGTAGCCGTCAAATTCAAATCTCCGGAAGTGTCCCCAATTGGACACTGAACAAAAACCCGAAAAAGTGGGCGTCAAGAAATCGGCAACGATTGGACGGCGACAGAATCGCCATCCTTCACTATAGGCGAAAATTTAGAGGTTACGACCAACGCGTCGAATCTAGGAATCAGTTCGACTTCGACGACGCGGAGTTCGGTCGACTCTACTGACCGGCTCCGACGCTAGAGTTTATGATGTATGGTTTCACATTTTTTTCTGCTTTCCCGTGTTTTGGCTTTTGCGAGTTCGGAATGGGATTCGACGGTTGGAGGACCCGCGTAGACGTCTTTCGTCTTGCGGAAGGGAACTAGCGATTGCAGTCCCGGATCGAATAGTGTAAGTCAAGAGGAGAACCGAGAGTATGGGGGTTTACTTTCCCCAAATGTAACAGTGACAGGTCGTTCATAGGCAATCCAATAAGCTCGCTGACAAACCTCCACACATCGAGTTCCGTCTTGGGCATCATGAGCGATTACACGCGATGGTGACAAATCGCAGGTGACAAAGTCGAAGTCCTGCTGATTGCCCATGGTCATAGGTAAGGCACACCGAAATGGACGCTTCTCGTCCAGGTTTTACATGACTTGCTGCTTTCGAGCTAGGGTTATCGAATATTCCTGAGTCGACCACGGTAAAATTTTCTTGAACGTGCACACCGCTGACATAGGGACTTGCTTAATGGTTTGTTGTTTTGGTTTCCAAATTTGTAGTTTAGTTGGTCGTTCAACGCTCATGCCGTGTTTGAGCTTGAACAGAAACGCAGATTAGGGACGGAGGATTAGCCTCCGTCGGGCTTTAGGAAGCCCTTAAAATTTCTTCTATTCTATTGAGTTACGAAAATTTGGGAACTTAAAAGACTAAACAAATTCTAGGTAACTTATTTTGAGCTTAAGGTGTTTGCCATTCCCAAAGGAACGTTAGTAATGGCTCATCTCGGTTTTATTTGGTTCTCGTTTTACAGCCTATAGCTGTTCGGATTAATAGAATCTTGCAGGAACATTGCTCCCGTTTTAAGGTAAACGTTGCAGGTATCTCAAATAGGAGCGCATTTCACTCTGACGACTGAGCGAAAAATGCTAGGCTATACCCCGTCCCCCCAAAACTCCCCAGCACGCGGCCGAGGGCGCAAAGCCCCCAGCAGACTCAAAATTCCGTTCGCCCCAGCCGATGCCGAGTGTGGACAGTTTGATACTAAAACTTCATTTTGGCGCACTCTGAAATAGGCCACTGAACCGATCAAATTTACGAGTGTTCACCATAGTGTAGCAACATGGTTTTCTCTCGAGGCCAATGTCTACAACTAAGCATGGATAAATGAGCCGAGGGCTGGCACTATCGCAGTATTCAATTAACGCTTTTGCGGGAGGAACACTTCGTGCCCCCGCCGCTAAAATAAAAATTCATTTACCCCTATCCCAATAAGGAAGACTAATCGCCTCGCTCTGGCCGTTTAGGCCCCAAACCGAACAAGGGCAAAAGCCCGATTTTTCTTAGGAGCGAGCTGATCGCTGAATTTAGCTTGGTTTTGCTTTTATCCCGACTTGCCCGTTAGGCTATGTATCAGGTCTGCTCAGGTTCGTTTTTCACAGTTTCAGTGCTTGCCAGTTTATTTTCCGTATCATGATTCGATCCTGCACGGGGAATTTAAGCCCGCTGCAGAATCATATGTACTAACCAGTCAGCCATAGGAACACAACAACATCGACTACTAAGTCGATGATAACTCAACTACCCTACAAGGCAGTTGAGACACTGCAGTACTGCTGTGTAATAAGATAAGGTAGGAATAGAGAGAGGAAAGGAAACAGCAACAAAGGGAAGACAAAAGACGCAGACGCCACGGCCCACGCCCGGCTACGCAGAATGAACCCTAGGGTAGGAGAAAAGATCAGATAACCAACCGGCAAGGTGTGTACGGCCCGTGAAACGCGCCCCACACCATGCCCCTAGGAAAATTCCGGCTGAAGAAACTGACTAAAGCCAGACAACTGGACTCGCCCCTGGGGGCGGCCTCGAAAATTATCTACAAGGGCGTATCGCGTCATTCAACGTCACGACCGCCTTCCCCTGGCCCGAATGAGGTGAATTATTTCACCCCCCTTTTTTCTTTTCTCCAGCTTCCCGTTCGGTCAGTCGTACTGTTAGGTAGGTAAGGTTGCCAGCGACAATAGAATGAACCTAAGGACGAGTAGTTCGGCGAACGTGTCGCTATGATAAATTGATTAGCGCCCCTAGCAACACTCTATCACTTGATCTAAGCTCGCATAGTCAGAATTAGCCCCGTTTTCCTCGTGGACACGCCTTATGTCCGTCGCTGTGTGAAATCTCCCATCATTCGTGGTGATACGCTTTAAGGAGCAGTCTTCGAAGCACTCTAGGGCCCCTGCTTGCTGTGCCCCATAGCTGAAGACGGTCGCTAGCATTGAGACGCAGCAGGGATAACCGCCCCTAGTCCGCGCACGCGCGGATATCTGCACGCTCTGCCCTTGTGTTTTCCTTTTTACTCTCTGTGCCCCACAGCTTGTTGAGCTGGAACAACGACAGCGAGTTGAGACTATACTTCCCCGATCAGGTTCATCTTACCCGCATATCTGGAAGATAGGAGAACACTCGTTCCCACCATAGACATTAATCGTATGAATAAATTTGTATCATTGAAACGGAGTACAGCCTTACTTCTTGCAGAGACGATAGGGACTTTTCTGATTTGTCCGCACGGACGAGCAGGCACTGCTCGCCATGGCTTGTGCGCGAGAATGTCACAAGCACTGGCGTGCATGGCTTCTGACACACTTGCTTCGTTTAGTCACTGGAACTAGGGAATAGAATAATCGAGGAATACAAGCTAAATTTAACTCGCCCATGACTGTGACTCAAAATTTCACTAGGGATTTGCTTAAAGCTTCTACTGGTCAAGATACCTGAATTTATTGAGGAGGCAGGCCACGCCATTGATCTTCCGGCATTAAACTTCCAGGGCCTGTCGGAACCCTATGAGGGCCACATAGGCTACACTGCTCTAGCACTGAGCATGTTACGATCTTGATTAGGCAATCAACTTGAGCCTCAAATTTCTAAGGACATTTTGAACATTTATTCTAAAGTTTAACATCACAAATTAGAACTAAACAACTTCCGATGAGTCTAAGATAGGGAATAGCGGCTAGGCTCCATGACCTGTGAGCAGGTGTCGGTGCTAGCCTCCCTGGGGACCTCAGAAATCATACCAGAAACTAGACACGTGCGCAACCAATCGGTCGGGGTCCGAACATACCCCGTGAAGCGCGCCTGCGGCCTGCTAAGCTCCATAGCTTCTTGGGTCTGACAAAGAATAGGATCAAAATTTCAGCACCTACGGTCCGCCCTTGAGGTTACGATAGCCGGGGTCGTATGGGCTTGGTGTTAGGAAGTTGCGCCATGCAGCTGCGTCACCGTTATTACATATTTATCTCTATACATACATACATACATATATACACAAGACTACTCATGAACACATAAACATACAATACACACAAGACACGCTGGAGGCCTGAGCGACAGAAAGGTCGCTCAAGTTCGCATCGGAAACACACAGAACAACAACAACACCAACAACAAATACGCAGCAACCACAACAACAACAACAAATACAACACAGCCACAGCGACGACAACAGCGACAACCGACCAAAAAGTCGGTTAGAGAGAGAAAGAAAAAGGAAAAGAAAACGAGGACACAGAGAGGAAAAGAAGGGGCACGGAAAGGGAGGCGGGACTGGGGATTCCCGAGGGATTTCAGCGGGGCTGGGGTGAAATTCGGTCACAGGACAAAAAGCGGGGCCGAATGATACCAAACACGAGGGCGGTAGATGTAGTGATGGGTCGGGACCCAGTTTTGGGTCCCGCCATATATAAGTATACAGGAGTTCAGCGGGCTTTCCCGCACTAACGGTTGGACGGAGCGATGCCCGCCGGATCCCGTTGAACTCGAACTGGAAAGGCAATTCAAACGAGGGGTGATTTCCCTGCCCTGAAGGCAGCGGTTAGAGAGGAACTAAAATCACGACAGATAGAGAGAGTGTCGATGGTGGTGGTGGGCGCTTTTGTCGGCTGTCCCGAGTTAACGGGGCAGCGGACGGAGGCCCGCCGGGTATTTTTGGAGATGTCTCGACGTGATGAATATGATGAGGGGCGATTTGCCTACTTTCGCTCTAGGGATAAATTTTCCGTTGGTTTGTGCCCACCTATAGTCGGTGTTTCCAAACTAGGGGCACTTTGGCGGTTTATTGCGGGCTAGCGGGAAGTCCGGCAGAGGCCCGCAGTATATCGTTGTACTCGCCAAAAGCTGGCGCATGGGCGCATTTAGGGTCAGGGGTCGAGTACGGAGTTGGTGCACGACAGGCGGAATTTTATATCGGATTTTCATAGTGCGTTACAAAACGGAAAAAATAGGTCATATAGCGGCCAAGGGACAGGTCAGGTCGAGACCCGTCTGGTCTCATTAGATGTCTCGATGGGTGAGTTACTTAGAAACACGCCTACTTCCAAACGATGATTCGACGGTAGAAAGACAAAACCAGTTGTTATGGCGCGGGTCAGGCAATTTTGGGACGTCAATGGACGCTATGGACGCACGACAGGCGGAATTTTATATCGGATTTTCATAGTGCGTTACAAAACGGAAAAAATAGGTCATATAGCGGCCAAGGGACAGGTCAGGTCGAGACCCGTCTGGTGTCGTTAGATGTCTCGGTGGGTGAGTTACTTAGAAGCACGCCTACTTCCAAACGATGATTCGACGGTAGAAAGACAAAACCAGTTGCTATGGCGCGGGTCAGGCAATTTTGGGACGTCAATGGACGCTATAAAAAGGAAGGATTTATACGGACACGAAAATCAGACAGTAACACATACATATATACATAACTATATATCCATATATGCCTAGGTTATGTCCACTCGGAACCATGGTCATCAGCCAAACGTAGCGTAAGTGATGGCTGTCAGTTAAACGTTCACATGTTTGTCCCCAAGATATCGCATGAAATCCTCTAGCGATTTGTGACATTTTTACCTCATTCGAAAGCCCTGAAAATTCTCTACCGAAAAGTGCTCGGGGCATTTTCGGGAAATCTGAACCGTTAGACGGTTACGGGCCGCTAAACAAGCCCGATGTCCGTTGTTTCCGAATATTCGGCAGCTACCGTAACACCATTGGTTTCAGCTTATTTACGCGACCATTATACTATATAAAGCTTAACGCTGGTAAAATCAATGCTCTTGATTTCGATCACTTCCCAACCCCTTAAATTGTCAAAGGCCTCCTATTCCCGGACGGTCATAAATTTGAAATGTCCATGGGGAGACAGGGGTTATTGGTCGAGTTCCGTTCAGGTACCCTATTATTTTAGCGTCAGTTAGTGGCTCTCCAACATTCTTATTCTTTCTAAGTCTGATCAAATAACCGAAGCCAGTTTCCTCCGGGCTACCACGAGCTTATCCGAATACAGTAAATTATGCAATGACAAGAATATGGCAATGGCAAAATACATGTACGATACAACGATAAGCAACGCCATCATCGACACCCATGGCACCGTGCAACACATGAAAACCCTGTTCCTGTAAACTTTGTCTAGTTCGATTTGAGGCGCGTTTAAGCAATTTTACCGTCAAAATCTTGCCAAAGACACGTAACGGGCCGGAACGGGCCTGTTACAATAAAGCTAAGGTTGTTGTATGGGAGTGATTAATAAACATAGACTTTGTTCTAGCATATTTTGATAAATAAAAAAATTTGCATTTTTCTTCTGCCTACAATGTGACACATTTGTTATTAAACTACATAATGAAATATTTATTCTATGCATAACAGTTCTAACGTGAGATAAATTTTGAGAGGACCAGATGCGACCTGTAGCTGTTAGTTGACAATATTTTATTTTTATGCAGCTATAATTTTGCTACTTCAAAACTGATACATTGAAATAGTTATGTGAATCTAAACCAATTGAATTGAATGGAGAGTGACCATCAAAAATTAGACAGTTAAACACTTGAGTCACTTACCACACTTTTTACATTTATTCCTGAGCAAAGTAAAGATTATATAACGGTAAAGCTAAATACAAATAGGGAAATATACAGTTCAATGCTTTAATTAAATTTAGAGGTTTCTTTTACTATACTAGCATAAAGATGGATATGCTAAGCTAAGCTAACTAAACAACGTCAATATCCATCTAGTGTGAAAGATACACTATGCATACTGTTACCTAGCAACCGCTTTAAAAATTGTGGGAAAATTTGTAAAAAATGTGAAACAAAGTTTAGTTTATGAATTAAGAGGATCATAGCAATATAAACAGAATACAACTTGAAGTTATTTAAAAGGATGTTTTTGAACAGTAGCCGAGACTTACAATCAGTTGTATTTCACAGGTTTTTAGGTAAAATGAATGAACTAAAAATTAATATTGTCAGGATATTCTGCTACGGATGCAGTAAAAAAGGGTTAATGTGAAACAAAGGCTACACAATTTTATTATAATTTGGTCTTGTTTGTTAGACGGTGAAAATGGACACCATATCCGATCGTATGAATTTTGATGGTTCATCTATGAACACAAAATAGTCAAAACTGACTAATACAATAAAACTTTTGAATTTTAACGCAAAGTTATATTGGAACAAACTGAAGCAGAAATAACAAATTTTGGCATAATGTAGGTGTGATGAAAAGGTTACGTTGTTACGCCATAATAGCGCGTTGGTATTGTAATAACATTGTTTGTTTTCAAATATCTAGATTTCGATTGTTTCGTGGGTGATTTGAGGCAGGTTTTATATTCTGCGAGCATTTCGCCTATCATAACAACAACCATGTGCCAAAATAGGTGACACATTATTTTTATTGGGACAAAGGCAGGCGGGACACACGTAGCGCAAATGCTGGCAGTATGAATGATATAGTATATTTAGATTTAAAAATAACGACATGCAGTTTATTAACATTTGAAAATTTCTAGGTAAAGTTGAAATGCAAAATGAGATATTTTTGAAACGGAGAAATCTGAGTGTCCTAACATAGTAGGCAAAAATCTTTTGCTGAGTGTGTGATAACATAACCACAAGGTCCACGTATTTTTATTTTGTTAGATGAGCAATAGCACTTTGTTTTCCCTCTTGTTAAAATCAGTTTTTTAGACGTTTTAGCAATTCGTTGTCTCGGGCATATGGGTACTGCGAGATGTTAAGATGAACCTTTTTACACAACCATAAAACAAAAAATGGGCACGAGCGAACCCGTTGTATATAATATGCGTCGGATAATATATGCACTTTTTGTCAGAACTGACTATTTCAAGCTAAAATAACACAACGTAAAGTTTGCGACTATACGATATGTTTAATATTTATTGTTATACCCTCAATGGAGCTTTCAGTTACCCTGTGGTAAGCTAAATGGTGAATTAATCAACGTGACAGTGCTTCGATTTAGCTAATATTAAAGTAACTAGTGTTCAAAACCTTGCAGGAGGAGGGGTACATATGCAGTTAAAGGTCTTTTGATAACTTTAGAAAAATACTGACACTACAGTGATTGATGCATTGCACCCTTGATAGCTAATAGACTAAAAACCGTGTATGTACTAAACACAGTTAATAAAACAAATTGAATTGAAATTTACGGATAACAAAAACGCTCTAGGTTTGATAATTACTTTTGTATGGGTTTATCAGGAGGGAATAATTAATAAAGGATTAGATATAAAAAGTTTTCATGTGTGTTTACAATCTGAACTGTATACATGAGTATTGGTTAATGGTACATAATATAACCGCCATTGAACAATGTTGTAATTAATTTTGCAGTAAAATACAAAAAGCTAATGGTAACAATGCATGCCAATAAATAAACATGTATAATTTTGGTTATTTACGACCGCAGAGCTAGAGTAGGTATATGACCCGACTGAAGTATTTTTATTTTATGTTAGAACAGATGAGCGAATAATATTAGGTATTATTTATATAACCTTTCAAAATGAGTACTTGCAGAAACAGCTTAAAAAAGGCTGAATATAGCTTGTTCATATAATACACTTTTTAATATGCAAGCCGGAAAATCATTTTACGCTGGTCAAAATGTAATTATGTAACAAATTAACAAATGGCTGCAAGCCAACAAATCTGCGCATAGTACTGTTCCCGGAACCACCTCATAACCCGGTATACCTTAATTACTACGTACAATTTTATGAATTGCCAATGACCCCAACAAAAAAATTACATACCAATAACCCTACACATAGAACATGAAAAATTTTCAAAAAGAAAGGAGAAACGATCCCCGGATCCTCGTTGAACGTACTATCGCCACTATACTATCCTTTCTAATTTAAGAGTAGGTCAAAATTTGCAACTTCCTTGAGCTGAGATTTTTCGTTTTTTTTGAGCTAGAAAATTTTACACGATAGTGCAAAGGCACGTAACACCGAAAATGCACACACAATTGTGATTTGACATAAATAAAAATTGTAGGTTCAGGGTGAGACCCCTTTTTACCCATTTTTACACGGGATCTAACCTTGAGGAGACATATTGACTATGCGCGAAAAACCAAGTCGGGATGGATGGCCGTCAAGAGTACGGAGCCCACCCGCAAAACATATTATTGTACTAAAACCACATATTGAGAAGCGCTCACGAGACTATTCAGGGTTGAGCTTCCTGTCCCAGTTTTTATTTTTTTAGCCCTGAGCACAGGATGCACTGCATACACGCGGCTAGATGGCCACTAAACCGGAGCCTAGCCGAAGACAAACGGTAATATGTTTAAAGCACACATATCTAAAGGACACGCTAGCAGAACATCGAGCTTGAGTTTTCTTTCCGAGTGAGTAGTCCAACACGAGCACAAATTCAATTTAAGGATGTCCAACCGACCCTGTTGCTCACACCCAGCCTTGGTTGAAACTGCCTACCAGGGATGCCGTCAACAGTGCATCCTCACTGTTGTGTGACCTCAGGTACACGGCTGATTTTCATCACCTGGCTAGAGCAGGGGACATGAAAGGTTTTCCGTGAGCAACTTGAGTTAAAACTGAGCAAGCCCCCTCTCCGATTACACCAAGAAGGACTAGTGCACACATCCAATTGGAAACATTAAAATCTTTTTAATGAAACAAAACCCATGCGATTTATCAAACTTAAAACTAGATTTTAATATTGGATGTGTGGATTAGCTCCTTCCTTTAGGTTTAAAAATCCTTTTTTTAAATTTTAGGGGAATATTTTTTTAAAATTTTAACAATTTTTTGGTCAAGCGTGTGGTTTTTTAACAAGTTCCCGAACTTTTCCAAGGTTTTTTCTTATAAAAACAGTTTGAATGCAATACCTAAAACCCTGTTTGCGAACAAGTAGCGAAATACATAAAACTTATCCTATTATCTTTAAAGTAAACAAATTTTTTGAAATACATTGCTCCATATTTTGACTATAGACCCGTTCTAAAATCCCTACTTGAAATGAGTTACGATTCTAGTTTTATTTAAACTTTCGGAAAAAGTTCCTTTTTGATTTTGTTTGGAACATTACCACCTAATAAGATTCCACCGATATGCATATATGGCGCGATACCCAACCACTCAACGCTGTTTTTATCTTTTATTAAATCAATAAGTTTATAACTCACCTGGCTTTTGCTTACTCTCATATCTCCTTTTTCTTCGAACGCCCTTTCATAGAGTCTTTGATCATTGCCATATCTAATACGTCAACAGCACATTATTGTGCTCTGGACGGGAGACCATAATCAAAATTTTTTTTGACCCTCTAAAAACCTGCAAACATCAAACTGAGAAGCAAGGCTTCTCTATAAACAATGGTTATTCATTCAATATAAAGTTTATGATTAAATTTTTTTGGTCTATCGAATTCCTCAATTTGTTTTTAATCATCACAATTACCAGAAACTGTAAATCGATTTTGTTACTTTAAACAAATTTCTTATCCATACAAACAAACTTCACTAACAGTATATATTAAAGGCGTGATTTTTTTCCAACAGGGCGTAACTAATAAGGAAACGTCAGCACTTTTTGTGCAATCATTATTTTCGCTAAAAAGGCCTTTATTTGTCTTGACTCCAATTTTTTTCACTTATGGCGGAATGAATTATTTCCTGCACCTGGTAAAATGAATAAAACATATTCTTTCGTATACTACCTTTCTCCAAAATTCTCAAAGATTTTTATATAGCTGTCGTTGGCACCGATTCAGAACCTGTAAATGTCTAAATTGTTCAATTTTTTGCAAGCTAAGTATACAGGTACGATGTGATTAATTTTAAGCGACTAAAGTTGTTCTCAGTTCTGCCTCAGTTTTCGATTACTTTTGTTTTCAAAATGTCAACATTTAAACAACATGGTCCGAGAATTGTGGCTCAGGAATCCTTGAACATAATTTGCTTAAAAAACACATTTCAATATTCTCGAGAATCTAATGAATGCTGTTCTATCACTAAAATTATGACATTTATGACATAGTATTTTTATAGAAGTTTCTGAAAACTAATCAAAAAAATGATATGAATAAGTTGAATCCTAAAGCAATTTTTTGCACCAATGAAAAGTTCTTGGAATAATAACTATGTTATGTCACCCAAGAAAGGACTCAGAAAGCCGACTATGCTGGCTTCAATTTTTCTTTTTAAATTTGGTATGAATTTTGCAGTAATTTTTGAACCGCTTGATGATTTAAAGTGAATCTGACAGAAACTATTTTTTGGTTTCTTAGTACTGCTACCAAAAATGACAAACTTAATAGGGACTTTATATAGATTATCAAAATCCAATCGGTTTGAGAAAAAGTCCTGTGTTAAGGACAGCGTATTACACACCAGCTTACCTGAGTCTGCAAATACCTTTTGAAGTTCGATACCGTCCATAACTTCTTTTTGGATCAATAATGAAAATGTACCGACTTGCATGACACTATTGCCAGAGAATGTAGGCTTTTGCGTTACAGTATTCCGAATCCCAAGAGATATAGCGCCATCCCCATAAACAACGCAAAATTCATTGTTTATGCAGTCGTTGGTGATAATTACGAAACCTAAACACCTGTAGAGCAAACACATACAAACAAATACATCGCATATTAATACATCAACAGTAATTATGACAAATACATACGTCGCTTCACGTGTTATGAGCATTATTTTGTCCTCCACTTTTCCTTTTCTAAATTTACATAAAAGCACACGAGTAGGCTTATCATGAATAATAAGTGGCCTCCGTTCTTTCAAATGCATGATCAAATTTTTACTCTGTCTAAATGCACAGATACTATCTTGTCTACTTAAAGATATCTCCTTAAAACACCCGGTTGTCAATTCCTTCTGATAAAGATTAATTTCAGCACCACTTGTTCTCTCACGAACCTCAGTGTTGACGCTAACAGATATTTGAGTTTGTTTAATGTTACCAACTAACCTAATATTCGATTCGCAATGTTTAGCCATTCTAGTATTCGCAGTTTTCATTTGACCGTAAGAGGACACGACCGCTGGATCTTTTTGCTTTGAGTTACGTAAACAAAAGATATCAGCATGTTTCCGCACTGACTTGTCATGAGAACTTTTCGATATAACTTTAACGTGAGCGCCTGATAGCATATTCCATTTCATGTAACGGTCGTTGCAACTGAAAACTCTCTGAGGACCCTTTCGGGTTCCTGTAGTCGGGTTTATGCTCGACATTTTATCACATGTAGAAAATTTACTAGTAAACCATGGCTTGTTTACTATAGCCACCCGTCTCAAATTTTCCTTGCAAGCAACGGTCCTAGAAATTTTGAAGTTAGTAACAGACGTGTCATCACATTCAATAAGTTCATTCGATTCCAAAAAGTTGAGTTTCTCATTGCAACTAGCGTGTACTTCACTACCGGTTAACCTTAAGTGTTGATCCAAATTTTGTACCTCAGTCGAACGTATAGATTTTTCAATACACTCATGCTCACGCGCCACAGCAACAGCCGACTGAAATGATTCGGGCCTTGCAGTTAATACAAATCGCCTTATTGTTTTATTCAATCCGCACATAAAATTTTCTAAGGCGATAGTATCTCTATTATCACTCGACAATGTAGGATAGGCTTTTCTTACTAGACGCTCAATATCATTTGCATAGACATCAACTGACTCGCGGGTACCTTGCGACCTTTCCCTCAATTGTGCACCATAATTATATGTGACATATTTCGGTACCAAAATTTCAACTAAATTGGTTTTCAAAAGATCATAATTTTTCTTAATTTCACAAGACATATTTTCCCATTTCCAAGCAGCTTCGCTCCGCAAAAAGGCCGGTAGTATACGAGCCATATCATCTTTAGACCACTGGTTTGCAAAAGAAATACGTTCGAAAATTCCTATCCATTCCTCAAAATCATCTCCGAAGTTTCCGTAATATAGAGGGATAGCTTCAGCTTCAAAAATATTATGTTGTCTTTGGCCTGCCCCTCCAATTCCATTTGGATCAAAATTCATTGTTTTTTGTCAGTAAACATCCACTCGCATAAAAAAATTGCAACCCTTTGGGCTACCCCCAAGTTTTTTTAATAATTCACCAATATTATTTTGAATCAGAGACTATTTGACCAACTGAAGTTTGCCCTTGTTAGTAGTTCGTCCAGGCTTGCGGCACCAAAATGTAACCTACGTGGTCCTAGGGGTGTTTAGTCCCACCGTAGATTACACACAAAACTACTACAATGCGAGCACCAAGAGATATTTTATTTTGTGAGCTTAATCCTAAGGCCTTAGTATGTCACCACTTATAATAAACTCGTTTATTTCTATCAGTACAACACAATTCAAATAATACACATATAAGACACATAAACGGCTGAACCGTACTCACCTTGATCGCGCAGCTTCTGAGGCCGACTGAGGCCCTGATCTAACTGCGCAACCGCTTAAATACTCAAGCTATATGTTTACTCCCAATTTTCTCCCTATTGATTTCTCTAAGCGGTCGAAATTACATAATAAGTTTTCCAAGTTTTACTCTGGTTCCACTCCCCTAAAATTCTCTCTTAAACCTAAGTGAATTTTAGTCGTTAGAGAATAAGTTTTTATGAAATTCCCCGAATTCTTAAGTATAAACAAAATTTTATATTTTATTCGAAAATCCAGCAGATACACATACACATATCCGCTAATGTAGGCCTAATGCTTAGGGCACCCAACCCTTACACTCAAATTCGATATATTTAAATTCTATGCCTTAGGCTCACATGAAACTCTTGTAAATTCGTTTCTCCTATAAAACTCCCTGAAACTTAGCTAAGTCTCAAAATTCTCCTGGACCCTGTACAAAAGTTCCAACACAATACGAAATACATCAAGTGCTCATAAAAACGTAAACACACGACAAATGATACTGCATACATACACTACTTTCCGACATACAACAAATTCATAAACATATTATGTGTCACAAACATACACTTCGTAAGAAATAAACATATACAATACATATACTTTTGTATACAATATTTCATAACAACAATGTAGACCGTAAACACACAATTAATGTATTGCACAGATGGTAAACAAACAAACAATACATAAGGGAAGCAAATTAGCCCATGTGAAGTGGATTTAAGGGCGTCGGCCCGTTGTGTTTTGGGTTTACAACCTAATACGTCTCCCCCGGGTTCATATGAGGGAATTTGTTTCCCAAGACAATACCTCGTTACAATTCGTGCACGCAGATCTCTGTGAACGACGCACTAAAGTGGACTCGATAATGTCTGCACAGGATGATGAGGACTAGGTTTGTCTACCTGAAACTATACCTTTTATCATCACATGAACTCAGGTATTTTTGAAGATTCCAAACACCATTAGAACGGCCCGTGGTCTGGTACGCACAGAGTTCAGTTATATTTGAATATAATTAAATCACAGAAACTACTGTAATAAACCGACAGAACACTTACAGCGATACATTTTTGTATACAAGGTAGATGAATTAATTAGTGTTTTCTAAACCTGGACGTTTGTGTTTTGAGAAGAACTATATGTGCAGCACGCTAGCTGGTATTTTAGCAACAATATAATGCTCGCTGAGTTTGTTAATAGTGCTCCCTCCAGTCTGATATTGGTGCCCCCCTCCACTTCGATATTGGTACCCCCTCCACTTCGATATTGGTGCCCCCACCAGATTGATATTGGTCCCCTCTCCGGTTTGATATTAGTGCCTCCTCCAGTTTAATATTGGTACCTGCCTCCAGTTTTGATATTGCCTCCTCAAGTTTGATATTGGCCCCCTCCAGTTTGATATTGGTGCCCCTCCAGTTTGGTATTGGACCCCTTCCAGCTTGATATTGGCCCCCTTCCAGTTTGATATTAGTACCCCTCTTCAGCTTAATATTGGCTCCCTTTTAGTTTAATATAAATGCCTACGTCCAGTTTGATATTGGTCCCCTTCCAGCTTGAGATTAGCCCCCTCCATCTGGTTATTAGTCCCCTCCAGTTTGATATTGGTGCCGCCCTCCAGTTTGATATTGGTGGCACTAGAGTTTGTTATTGGTGCCATTCTCCAGTTTAATATTAATGACCCCTCCAGTTGGATATTGGTGCCTATTTTTAGGTTTGATATTGGTGTGTTTTTAGTTTGATATTGGTGCTTTTTAAGGTTTGATGGTGGTGTTTCTTTGAGTTTTGATATTGGTGCCGCCTTCCAGTTTGATATTGCCCCCTCCCCACCTCCAATTTGATATTGACCCCTCTTCAGTTAGATTTTGGTGCCCCTTCCAGTTTGATTTTGGCCGCCTGAAGCTGGATATTGGTCTTCTTTTCAGTCTGATATTGGTGCCCCTCCATTTTGATATTGCTGGCCCTAGAGTTTGATATTGATGCCCCTCTCCAGTTTGATATTAGTGCCCCCTCTAGTTTGATATTGGTGCCCCCTCCAGCGTAATATTAGTGCCCCCTCCAGTTTGATATTGGTAGCCCCTCCAGTATGATATTGGTGACCCGTAGAGTTTGATATTGGTACTCCCTCCAGTGTGATATTGCCTCTCTTATAGTTTGATAGTGATGCCTCCCTCCAGCTTGACATTACCCACCTCCATCTGGATATTAGTTCCCCCTCCAGTTTGAATTTGGTGCCTATTTTTAGGATTGATATTGGTGTGTTTTTAGTTTGATATTGATGCTTTTTGAGGTCTGATACTGGTGTTTTTTTTTGAGTTTTGATATTGGTGCCGAATTCCAGTTTGGCATTGGCCCCCTCAAGTTTGATATTCCCCCACCTCCAATGTGATATGGACAGCTCTTCAGTTTGATTTGGTGCCCCTTTAATTTGATATTGGTCGCGCGTAGAGTTTGATATTGGTACTACCTCCAGTTTGATATTGCTGGCCCTAGAGTTTGATATTGGCGCCCCTCTTCAGTTTGATATTAATGCCCCCTCTAGTTTGATATTAATGTCCCCTCCAGCTTAATATTGGTGCCCCCTCCAGTTTGATATTGGTGGCCCCTCCAGTTTCATATTGGTGGCCCCTCCAGTTTGATATTGGTGCCGCCCTCCAGTGTAATATTGGCCCCCTCAAGTTTGATATTGGCCCACTCCTGTTTGATATTGGCCTCCGTCCAGCTTAATATTGGTGCCCCTTCCAGTTTGATATTGATGCCCCTCCGGTTTAATATTTGACCCCTCATGTTTGATATAGGCCCCGCTCCAAATTGGTATTGGTGCCTCGCTGAAGATTCACCATATTCTGGAAATCGGGACCATAAATACATTGAAATCCTATGACAAGGCATGAAATATCCGCGATCTATTCTATATAATCAAATCATTGCATTCAACGTTCAGAAAAACCTATATATACACCGTTCTTGAGGCACAGTACACAGTACACAACCAAACAACTGAAAACACACTACATATTGAAAATCGGCTTCGTAGACCGTAAAACCCTTGATGCCCCAGGAAAAGATATAATATGGTAAAGTTGTACTCTCTATAACAAAACCGTCGTATTCAGCGGGATTGGTAAACTACTAGATACTCGTTGTAAGCTAAAAACCTACAACAAACATGCAAAAATTTAAAAAATGAATATTTATGGCAAAGGATCGACGAACCATATTCCATCACATAGCACACCAGTGAGTAGTCCCATAAAAAAGTAATATACAAACTTGCAGATCTCAATGAGCTGATTCTGCATTGAGGTGGTGTTTTTATACGCACTTTTGCGTGAATGTCAAGGCTCAAATGGCCAAATTAGTTGTATCATAAGGTCATTATAAATCCTTTAATATGAGTGTCACACTCGTCTCACTATATTATGCGCCTTGTGGGATGACGCGGCCGATGTTTGTATTAGTTCACCCACTTTTATAGAGGGGAGGGGACAATTTTCCGTTTTGTCCGATTAAACTTTTGTTCTGTCCCCATAGCTTTCGTCTTGCCTCCCCCATTCAATTTTTGCTCCAAGTCCAAATAAAAAATTATTGTTTGTTAGATATTGGAACAAAAGCTGGTCTATAAGACGAAAATTATGGGAGGGGGAAGGGAGGCAGAAATTTTGGAATCGTTCGACGATCAACTGAAAAATCGACCTTGTCATCCCGTAAACGTGTAACACAAGTGTCCAACTCTTCTTCAAGACTTCATGACGAACTCTTAGCTTTATTTTGTATCTCCTCCTCAAATTATATACCTAAAACAGTACCCTTTTGTATAACTGCGGTATTCTATGTACATTCATTGCCGCGAATTTACCATTCACTTTCAGTAATTTACAGTAAGTGGAAATATAAACTTCTCTCGTTCTCATAAGAAGGTCACATATTGAAAAGATAACTAGATTTTTTCACATGACAACGTCCACTCCATTCCACTTCGAATAATCCTAGCATCCCACACTAAATAGCCGCCACTTCCATTCCAAATAATCGCTCACCCCCTATATTTGATTTACTTTACTCTTACGTATCATAACAGCGCACATATGTAACTTACGCATCAAGTAAAAATACGAACAGCATGCATCATTCAGCGGCGTATTTTGTTGGTGCTTTAAACCGGACTAAACATAAACGACAGTCCGCCGTTCCTTCATGATGAAGACTAAAACTGACAGTTTTTATCCTTTATTCCCATTTAATCACTTTTCCTCCACCGCTCAACTGAACCCTAAATCCGCGCAGGCTAGAAATGTTAGTCGGAGCTGTGTTTTGCTGGTGTAATTATTCCAAATAATCTGGTTCCGGGGACGCAGGTGGAGTAGTATCCCACGATCCAGCATAATCTTCGAATTCGTTTTGTTCGAGGGACGAAGCTGGCATTGTATCTCGCGTTTTCAAGGAAAAATACGGCGAAACCGGAGGCGACAGAATCTCCGTGATGCTGGTGGACTGTAACCAGGAGATAGAGTTGAAAATACTGAGTATGTGGAAGGCGAATCCTGCTCGTGGTCTGTGTTATGTAATTCTAGTATGCTGGGCTTGATAGGAAACTCATCCCTATGACATCTGATTGTGTCACAGGTTGAACACGAATCTGGAGTGACTGTAGGCGTCTACTGCACCGAAGGTTGCCCAGTGCTGTTGTTGGCTGTCGTTGTATCATTCTATAATGAACTAGAACAATAAATAATCAGCCCCACTATTAACAGCTAACACATATAATTACAACTAGCCATAAGACCATAAGTTGTTATGTTAAAGGTATAAAAAAAGCTGTCATACAACCCTCATATTTAGATTTTTGATCCTATTTGCTATAACAGAATTGTGGACTTTACTTGAATTTAACTGAATATTGGTATATAACATAAGCGTATTAGCTGTTGCATTTATTCTACAATTGAAAGCACCAGAGACTAGTTATTGTTCTACGCATCTTCCGTTGACCTCAATTGTTTTCTTAACTTAGGGGAAGGTTTAATAAAATTTGTAGAACAAATCCATGTCTATGAAAGATCATCATATTTCACAATTTAAAATTTTATTGCGCAGGAAAAACTGTAATTATAGGGTTTGTTTTAGTTAGTACGTGAAGAGAAAGTGCGACATACGCTACATTTGAAATCTATGTGAACCACTTGAAACACAAGACACCTGTACAAAATTGTTTCTGGCACGACGATATGGCCCGGTTCATGTATGCCTTAATTACTACGTACAATCCTATGACTACTACAAACATAACTCGTAATTCACTGTTTACTTTAATCCGGTCGAATGGCCCAGAAAGCCTACACATTATGCTGCTGTCCATTTCCTCTAATTGAAGCGTTTTCAAATGCAATGACAAATTAATGGAAAGCCGGAACTGATTCTTTTACAATGAATGATGATGTACTAAAGCTTATGAACAACACGGTTATGCTAATAACTTATTTCGAAAAACCAGACACAGTTCATATTCTACAACATTATCATCGTCCTGTTTTTCAATCGGCTGTTCCTCAAAGTTCACTGGACATAACGCTGCCGCTTACTCGATGGTTAGTTGTTGTTGTGATTAGTACGGACCGCACCACATTAGTTTGCGATGGTTTCCTAAATACAATACTTAAACTTGTTTAGGTTTAGTTAAACTTTACATCTCAACGTACAGTGAACAATAGATTGTCATTTACTTATAAAGCCCTAGGTCTAAGTTGTGTATAAATTAAGTTATGATTTGTTATATTTATGTGTGCAATCTTTCAATATATTAACACTAACGTTACAACATTTAGTAACGCCCTTATGAAATGGAAACTAAACATATAACTGTTAATGGTGGTTGAATATGTCCATTTAAAAGGTTCACGTGACACTGTAGTAGGACTTCTGCTCCCTTAGCGATAGGAAAATGCTAAAATAGTATGGTATGCATCATATATTTTCTTAAAATAACATGAAATTTCAGTAAAGATTTTTTCATAATAAATGGTATTACCCCGTTTAAATTGGGCCAAACACCATCTTTCATTTCGGGGAAATTATCCAACACCATCGCGGCCAAGCGCTGGCACGTTCGGAATCGGCTGATGGGTCTTCGCGATCCAAAGGATCAATAACAGCTTCCAGTTCTGCCCTAGATTTTGTAACTTCAATGCTCTGCATATCGCCCTTAAATAAATATGTTAAAATATTTAGTAATTACCTACTAATTTAAGTACTGTGCTATCGTTTATGTGACTTTTTAACAAAATAAAGAGTGCTCAGACGGTACCTGAAACTAACATTTCTTGAGATCTATATGGACCATGTACTACATACACTTTATTAACCAATAATGTAACACAACTAGTGCATAAGATTAAAACTGTGTACAGAACCATTGTTGCTAGTGTTAGTGTCAACCAAAAATTAACTAAAATTGTGGTATGTAAAAAAACAGTAGGTTAATTCATTCATGGTTACGATTATGGTACCTACCGCATATTTGTTGGAAATAACTACAGGATACAATTGAGTGAATTTACTTACGTTTTCCGGTGTCACGGAATTATCTGTCCCCCGGAACAGTCTGTCCCCCGGACAGATTGTTCCGGAATATTATGTCCCCCCGGACATTTCGTTCCGGAATATTCTGTCCCCCTCTGGAACGTTCTGTCCTCCTTTCAGTGTAACCACAGCAGTGATGAATGTAACAGCGTGATGATATCCTGTCTCTTTTGGAACATTTTGTCATTTTTGAATATAATGATGAGAAAACATTGTACATTAGATGAGATTATACATGAGATGAGAGAATCTAATTATTCTTCACACTGAGAACAACCTCGTAGTGTTCGCTCAAATTTACTAAGTATATGGCACCATTTTTGTTTCTTTCTTCTTTTCCAGTCCCAAAATCTCTACCGTACCGTTGCCAGACCAATTGTTCCCCCCACTTGCTGTAGACCTCTACGTCGAAATCAGGGCACACGCTGTCGCCAAGATTTCGGCGTCTGTGGCATAGGTGCCATCCAGCGCAATCTGAGACCTGGGCATGTAAACTTCCAAGTTTTCACCGAGGTAGCCTTCCAGTCGTGATGACAACTCAGGGGAGCACATTTTATCCACAATAAAGTCCCTCAATTTCAGGTGGTATTTCTGACTTCCAGTTAGCACGTAAGATAATGCCCGAAAGTAACAATTTCCATCGCCAGTTATTGTCGCTGTTTTATTTGGCCTGCCGAGGGTGGCGCTTTTGCACATGTTAGGTGGGTCGATCTTATCGGAGATTCCAATCATCTCAGCTTTTTCACGACGATGTGATATTGTAGCTGGCACAAATCCACGAGACGCGTCTCTATCTCGATACTCGCACAACAATGTGGCATTAACGAGCCGTTGCATTTCAACACCAGTTTCGATATTTTTTAACCTGTGCAAGCTTTTAGGCAGCACTTGAGTAACGATGAATGGACCAGACCATGTCTTCTTACTTTTTGATCCTTTTCTACCAGCCTTTCTGGCATTGAACAGTTTGACTTTTGATCCAACCTTGAAAGGCTGCTTAATCAGTCGCTTTCTGGAAGTAAGACTCCATTATATACTGGTGAACACGGTGGTATCCCGTGTGGCCCCGGTCATCATGAGCGGCCTTTATAATACTCTGTTGTTCGGCCTCAGTGAAGATAACACGCAAGGTGCGGTTCTTCCATTTGTAGTGTAAAACACCATCAACGAGCGTATACTGCTGGGCAGCACGGCGCAATGCACGTTTTTTAGTCTTTATTTGGTCATGCTTGAGTCCATGCCATTCTTCCACTGGGTATTCACCGACTTGCGGGAATTTGAGGATTGACAATAAGTGACGCATACTTATGTAACATAAACTGAAAAATATAAAGCGGGCAAGAAATGGTTTCCCTCCGGTATCACGGAATTTTCTGTCCCCCGGAATGTTTCCGCCCACCGTGTACACTGAAAGGGGGGACAGAACGTTCCAGAGGGGGACAGAATATTCCGGAACGAAATGTCCGGGGGGACATAATATTCCGGAACAATCTGTCCGGGGGACAGACTGTTCCGGGTGACAGATAATT
>JASANE010025336.1:0-49290 GCA_030248225.1 Trileptium ribeirensis | reverse complement strand
GATAATGTTAAAACAACTGTTCCAGCAAGACCAAAAGACATTCCATTCAGCAGTGGAAAGGGAACCTTCGCTATTATATCAATTTGGCATGGTATGCCCAGTGCAAGTAGGCGTTAAAAGCTTCTGTTTAGATTCATTTTCTAAATACGTTTGCCTAGGAAATAAGTATATAGTTAGACTTTATTTTCGGATCTTTAATGTAGGTTGGAACATTACAGCAAATTATACGCACAGAAAGCTGCCCTTACCTTATATGCTGCCAAGTACTGCCCATGTACACAATTTTGGCATCAAAGATAAAGCAATCACTGAAACCATTCGCTCAAGGTACGAACTTGACGCTGGGAATTCCAAAGCCAGTATGAAATTGTGGCATGCCAATCACCTACTTTACGCATTTCTGCACCAGAGTTTGCAAGACGTTGCCTCGACAATTGAAAAAGTTTGTTGCTAACAGGAGTCTGAAATCTGATTGCTCCAAACTATCTCGTGGATTATTTCATCATGTGTTGAGAGATAACATTCTAACAATAATTCATATAACCTTAGATTTCAGGCAAACTGTCCCGTAGTGTGATTAAAATGATAATGTTGAAACCATTATTGCAACAGGACCCAGGAATGCACTACCCAAACCCAATAGTGGCACGTAAACATTCATAGGGGTACAATAAGGGAGAGCATGTCCTACGCAGATGGAATTTCGCACTTTTTGTTTCAGTTTTATACTTATATTCGCCCATAAAAAATGCCTTGGCCTACTTACGTTACAAGATTAGACAAAATGCAATATGTTGAGATCATCCTTGAGGCTTTCTCGCAACGCCATGGGATTGCTTCTGCGAACAACCATAGATTGCACATCGACAAATCAATCCGACAGCTTGGATAAATTTGACGTCGCTTAAGATACGCCTTTTCTCAATTAGGCTATTTGTAGACCACATTCCGCTACAGAGGATCTAAACG
The DNA here is from genome assembly GCA_030248225.1 of Trileptium ribeirensis. Taxonomy (NCBI): domain Eukaryota; kingdom Metazoa; phylum Nematoda; class Enoplea; order Enoplida; family Thoracostomopsidae; genus Trileptium; species Trileptium ribeirensis. The sequence continues at coordinate 48,321 of JASANE010025336.1, read as the reverse complement.
TAAGTTGCATCTGTTGGCTCATGATTTTCTGTACGATCTTTGACGGTAAAAATGCAGTTAATGTCACGTGGACAGCACATTATGAATGTATCGTAAAAACCAAACACGAATGCCTCCATTTAACATCGACTTTCTATACCAACGCGCATGTGTATCTGCCGAAGCTCAATACAGCTCAGTTCCTACATCTAATGCCAAAAATGCTAATACGACTACAACAACAGTCTCATGTCGCAAGTGCACAACAATACCACCAATTACCGAGACTTTTCTTAACGGAATCCCTGAGGTTAGCAGATGAGGCACAGGAACCGTCTTCGTCATTCCAACACTTCAAATTGAGCTTTCGCATCAGTAATAATAAGGCAACTAATCAACCTTATCGGCGTAATTAGCTATATTTAATATACCAATCACCACACAAGCTGTACAACTTTTAAAACACACTGAGGAAATAAAGGAGGACAATATTTAAAACCCTCTTCTTGGACGTACCGTTTCATTTATTACGTCATAGCTCGAATCCCATTTCAACAAAGACCAATCATATTTCAATACTAGGAAATGTTACTAAACTGTCGTTACCTGACTAAATGTTGCTAAGTCTTGGCTCTAGCAATGAGCCAAATCGGATTTGCTACCTGCTTGGTAACAGTGGATGTAGATTCTACACTGAGTATTACAAGATGGTTAGTGTTGTGATATTGCGTGTTGAGGCGTATTACATAGAAACCGGATAAGAAAAGAGGACATGCCGACAAACTCCCTCATGACTAAGACCAAGGCTCGAAATCAAGAAATATTAAAATAGTACAAAAACTGATTCAGAACATCAGTTCAGGCAGGTCGCACTAATAACTGGACGTAACGGAAGACCTATTAAATAGTAGTGTCAGACTAGCACACCAGCTGACGCACAGACTTGTAGATAACAGCAAGGACAAACCCTTGAACTTGTCGGGAAACAATAACACCAGTAGCTGTGAATAATTATACATTGGCTTCACAGAAGTCTGGACTCTGGAGTAGTTAGTTAAAACAAACTACTCGCACTCGCTCGATAAAGCCAGGTAGCAGAAGAGGTAGTGCCTGCTGCATCACAACAATATCGATATCCGATATTTTATCACGCAACGGTAAGGTGAGATCCGATTAGGTAAGACGCCTCAGGTGGTGTTCCCTACCCTATCCCTGTGAGCATAATGATCACGATGTATATTTGTTGTCCGCGTTGGAACTGTTTCAACCACAAGCATCGTAGTTGTGAATGACAGTTGACCCATTTTAAGATACTCATGGTGTGCACAAAAAATTTCGGCTACGGTTTCGGGGTATAGGTTAATGTTTTAATTTCTCTTGACATATAATTCCCTTTCCCTCTTTCATAAGCCTCGTAGTAACAAGCAGAATCAACCATCCAATAAAGACATTTGTTCATTATTATCTTCAAGATCTACTTCGAACACAGGGGGGCGATATAGTTTTTTTCTTCTTTAGTACTGTATTTGTAGTTATTAGGCATTGTTAATCAATTTTTTTCTCAGCTGCGCGCGGCTCCAACGGACAATTAAGCGAACAGTAGAAAAAACTGATAAATATAACAGGTGTTTTATGACTGTAAGTATTATTGACGCTTGTCTTTATAACTGTAAGTTACTATATAAATGTAACAGTTTACCATTGCACTAACCACAGCAGCAGGCACATGGTTGACGTAATCCTTTGTGTGGAATATAGAAGAACCTTATGGTTAAATATGTTTGATGTATTCAGCTTCCTCTAACTTTAATGGTAGACAGGTCTGGACTTGTGCAGGATTTTTACGTTACTGATCATATTAAACTAGAAATGGTGGTCCAAATTCGTTCCATTGCATTACCAGCTCGTATCAAATTTTTTCGGGATAGTAGTACTTATATATAACGCTCGCTTTGGAAAATAAACCGTATTTATGATTATGGGATAACAGATCCCGATATACTGGACAAAGTCGAGGTAAAGGGCTTTTCAAATAGCCGCTGAACTTGACTGATATAATTACGCAGTGGTGTATATGATAGGAGGAATAGAACTTGGAGAAGTGGGGACCTAGTAAAATGGAAAACTACGATTGTAAGAATCGAGAAACTGAAAATTTTTGGATTGGAATTCCGGAAAATTGGAATTTCGAGAATTTGAAATTGGGAATAGGTAGTCGGAATCTAGGAAAGTTGATACGCTAATCAGACAATATTAAACCGAAAACTAGGGAATCGCGAACATGGTAGTTCAGAAACTGAAATTTGGAGTCGACAACGGGTAAACGGGAATTAGTGAGATCGGAAAATTTCGAAAATGGCAACTTGAAAGTTGGACAATGAAATAATGGAAATTCGGAGCCTGAAATCGGAAACTGGATATTTTGGAAATTTCAAATTTCGAAAAATGCGATTTTTTAATTTTCAAAACGTTGAACTCGCAATTGGAGCATCTTGAAAGCTAGAATTAGCAATCGGAAAGCGGGGAAATAAGATAGTTTGGAAATAAGGAATTAGGAAAAGACACCTATATAGTGTGATAGGCAATTTGAAAATCTGGAAATTTGTGAATCTAAAAATGGAATACAATGAATTATCGTGCAATATAAACAGAGAAGTTCCGTAGTTCGATGACTGTGCATTGGGGAATCTTGCAATTTGGTGAATTGAGAAAAAGAAATCTACAAAATTCGAATGTGTCAAGCGATCAATTTAGTGGATTTGACGAACGTGCTTTCCGGAATTTGAAAATTAGGAAACTATAATTAACGAATTGGTAATTCGATATTTTTGAAGCTGGATATTTGAATGTGTTCGAATCAGAAATTCGGACATTTGAAACATTGTGAATTTGGCAATCGGAAAATTGAAAATTGCGAAAATCCAATAATTGAGAATTTTTCACAGTCGACAAATCGAATAAGCGGAACCGATGAAAACTTTTCTAATAGTTTACGCACTGAAGCACACATTTCACCTAAATATGACATTAGGCAAAGCCTTACAATAAAGTTTACGGTTGAACAAATAAGCCCAAATCTTCAACTATATTTTCCAAAAACCAATTTCAAACTGCAAGTTTGATAGTTAACTGTAACTGTTTATTATCAGGCTGAAGGACGTAAAGGTGGTATCCTTAAAGAGGGTTGTATGGGTTGCGTTTAATATATAAAACTCATTAGGTTGATATAAAGCTAAATCTGGAGCTTTTAGGCTTAGCACGTCGAGGACGGCACAACCTCCTTACAGCTTAAGCCCCTCAGCTTGACTTTAAACTTTTAAAGTGAGTGTATTCGTTAGATTGTTCGTAATCATTAAAAGTCTAAAATAACTTTACATTTAGCTAAGCAACAGTGTAAGGCATGTGCTGTGGTCCGGCCGCATGCTAATCATCAGGATATTGAATATACACTTAAAGGATGCTTATTCCATCTTTTAGAATTTAGCGACTGAACTTTAATGCTAAAAACTGGAGCAATATGCCAAGTAATCACACATTTATGTTAGAATCTAAACTTAATACTAACACAATTGTGTCAATACTAGTCCCAGCGCCAGCCGGAATGTATGTTGAATATAGGCCAAAGTCCAGGCGAAGAATGAACAAAATACTGAGTTAGACTAAAATGAAGCCTTATGCTTATCTATAAAAAAGAGGCTCAATTTGTGGCCTGACCTATAGTCACACGGATTTACTGACTGCCCAGAAAATTTAGGAGCCTGTTAGCTTGACGAGGTCCGGCATACATTGTCTCGCATCTAGGATCCTCAACCAATTTAGCCAAAACGTGATTTTCATCTACATATAAATATGATTGTATATATTACGAAATGCCAGTTAAAGTGCAGCAGATTTTATTGAAAAGCCGAACGGTATTAGTGCGACCGCTGAATAGGTGACAACTGAAGATATTGGTGATATAACTTTAACGTTGAATGAACGTAAAAAATGCAATTTAAGTTTGAAAGCTGAAAACTATACTAAGCGCCAAGATCGTCGAATTCCCACGTACCGTAAAGATTGCTAGACTTTAATGATAACTTAAAAAGACAAACAAAAAGAAAAATAGGCAAAACCAGAAACATAATCTTTATGCCTAGGTATATAATAAAATGCCATTACCCTACGAGGAGAAAATATTTTACCTGTCGGAGCCGTGAACTTCAGCTTAGACATAGACAAAGGTAGTAAAAGGCACAACTAGGTGACCATATCCTTACGGTAATGTAGCATAATGGGTTATGTTTTTTTTCTATAAGGTTGTGGCTTTCTATAAATTGCGTATTTTTCTCAAATTTAGTGCACTGGAAGACATTTACTCTTAACTAAATTTGATGTGCGTCTGTACTTATCATTTGTTAAAAGCTATTGGATGAATCTTACTCGGCCATATGGATACTGTTCCTCACGGTACATTAAAGTTGCGTGAAATAAATCCAGATTTTTTAATCTCGCTATCGTCGAATCATTGTCATGCACCTAAACTACATAGCTAGGGATGCAGCATACAGCATTTGTAATAATTTCATCAGTGTTGGATGTTGTCGGGTGTTTAGCAGGCTACCAAAGGGTTCCCGGGGCAAAAATCCAATTTATTATTTCATCCTATTTAATTTGCATAAAACTCATTCAATAATTTTATTAGCTACATAGAGTTAAGTTTGTTCTCTCTGCAAAAATTAGTTTAGTTGTAGATCTCGTAGAGTGACGATTTGATGAAGTGTACACGATGATCGGAAATTGTTTATTATGTTATGTTTTAATGTTTGAGGTTAGCTAGCTAATGGTTTTTGGTTTTGTTTACCTCTTGGCACGGTATTGAGAGTGTGTGGTGAAGCTTACACTTATCTTGGAGAGGCTATTGATATTTGACGGAACATATTATTGGTTTTTTGATTGCGGAGTGGAGAGTGTTACGGCCTTGAAGCGCAAAGAATTGCATGTGTCGATTACATCTTGTGATAAAGAAGGAGCTTATACTCGGCCCTTCTCTTGATTGTTAACTTTTAAGGAACGCCTATACTCGGGTTTCCCACTGTTTTGATTTATTTGCTTCGTATTTCCTGTAGTGCAAAGAACGAGCGGCTTTCTTGCTTGATTTTTACGGATCATAGTGAAAGCAGTCTTGAGTGAAGGAAAGAATTATGGTTGGCAGCACAAATAAGTATCTTTAATTCATTACCTATTGTTTTTAATCAGTAATATTACTTTTTCCCAAGAAAAATTGTGAGCAATGGCAATAAGGCTGACTAATGGCGATAGGCTAATAGCAACATACTAGGTTTAGTAATACTTTAACAAATTTCGGCCCTTTTGTGTCGAGTGAGCGGTAACCATGGTGAGAGTGCAGGGGGACTCGAAAATATTTGTAGTGTAACTGTGTCCTCTGGCAGCCTTCCGGTGTCGTCGGCGTGGGAGCATTATTCTGAGTAGGCCGCGTGAGTAAGGGGACTGGTTCGGACTGTGAGTTTATCGGCCTTCTCCGCGGCACGTTTCTTACTAAAACGCAACCGACATCTCCAATGGTGGCCACAGGGAAAGGGGTGGAAGCTGAGAGCAAGTTCGAGAATTGCCCAAGAAGAAGTGAAATCAAGAATGAGGGGTAAGAGCCACCAAGGGATGCACCGGTCTACCAGCGGTCGGAGATACCCTTTATCACTGGATGAGAGTTGCGCGAGTTCCCAACGGTAGACACGTCATTGTCCCGGGCAGGGATATCAAGTTTAGGTCGATGGTTGGAACCTATTTGCAAATTAAGTGGAGTAGGCCGTGTGAACGTATATACATTAAAATAAACCACAGTTAAACTAATTACGCCCTGCAACCTACACAGACTCAAACCAATGGTTGCACTAAAAAGTAAGCTGCTATGGGGTAAAAATTGAGTATTTAGATATGAATAGGTTTGATGCGTTCGGCACCCTTTTAGGTGTGACCTTTTCAGAACTAAGCTATGACTAAATTGAATTTTGGTTAGCAGGTTTGCAGATCCATGCTAATACCGACTATACCCTGGCGAGTCCGGAGAACGTGCCGTGGGTAGGGAGTTTATACTAAAAATGCTTAGTTAGAACTGATGAATTTCAAAATTTAACCGGAAAATTTTAACAAACGTTATCGAATGTGAGCACTTAGCTCCTCAACGGTTGTACCCTGGCTAGTCCGATTGACAGGCTGTGGGACATTGATAACATTTTGGAAAAGAATAAGTCATGACATTAAGTAGAACTTGGTAAAAGTTTGAATTGTAAAACCGAATACATTTAAGACCTGATTAAGGAAGGTTTTAAAAAGAATTTGCAAAGTTAAAAAAAAAAGTCCAGAAAACAACGTTAGAATATTGCGAATTAAAACAATAATTTATTTAGAGATTTCTTAAATAGTTTCGCATGGCGGTGCCGTGTCCGTTTAGACTAGCACACGCACCCCTAGGTTAGAATTTGCCAGAACGTGTCCGAGATCACAGGTTCTGAATGTGATAATTATAAATTTCATGCAAAATATTTTAGGCGAAATGTCACTACGGCGAAGAGGCCGCATAACAGTCCCGTAGTGCGTAGTAAAAAGAATTTGAATAAGTTTTGGCATAATTTTTAAAAAGTAAAATTGGAAAAATTAGAATCAGAAAGTTTGTAATGAAAAATTTTATCATGGGTGGTGGGATCAGAGTGGGAGTGAACTATATTAGTTCTGAAAGCATCCAAGCTCTATCTCAGCCCGACAAGCGGCCAGAGCTGATATACAGACTGGAGCAAGAAGGGACTTTCCATAGGTTTGTTAACTTGTGGGTACACAATAAAATGTTTTGTTACCTAAGATAACCATTGCCTACACAAAGTAAAGATGGGTGTTTTACCTTTAGAGATCGTAATATTAAGATAGCAGGCTTGCACCAGGACGATAAAGCTCTAACTATTTACAAGTCGTCTAAAAATAAAGAACAACGCTTTAATACATTGAGATCAACGGTTAGTTGAAATAGAAGCTTTTGCTAACGATTTAACCAATATTACTGAGAAGGTGCCAAATAAGCAGATACTGGGAAAATAGTGTGGCCCTGCCACCTAAAGTATTGTACCAAAAGTAGTGCTCGCGTTGGTGGCCTGCACCATCTATCGGTTGTAGTTAGTATCCAGTAAACTACCAGTAAAACAAATAATACAACGCCTTCAGCTCCTACACGTCAGATAACACGCACTGTCGTGTATTGACAATTTACTCGACATTAGTTGGAAATTTTAAGGATTATATAGTAACACAATTAGTACATAACAAAAGATTATAGAGTGAAAACTTAACAAAAAACCCCTGGCCTTATGCACCAGGTATAACAATGATAACAAATTCTCACAGGGTGAGACCCTAGCAAATACCAAAAGTTTCGCACCGCGTAACCATCTGTTTCGATAACAATTTTTATAATTTTATATTTTGACTAGATTGGGACCATAGCGTGCGATCATGCATTATAGGATACATGTACCTTAAATCGTACTACCTGGAGTGTTCGTGTGTTTCGCGAGCCTGAAAATTAAAGAGTTTTATATGTTAGTGTTAGGGACAGTGACACAGGATTTTCCCCAAATAGAACGTGGGTGTTGGCCCATAGCTGCCAAGCCCCCTAAGCGTGTAATTTCCCCGGCCTGTGCATTGGACCACCCTTAGGCGAGGCTTGCGCAAAGACACAGTTCCGACAACTATGTCCCACGTCCCACCCTAAGGAAGGTTTACAATGTCACAGCCTTCGACGATAGAGCAGCCCATGATGTGGCAGCCTGGGGTCCAACGGGTGGTAAAAAGGTGCCGGAAAGGTAGAAAGACCAATCCCACCCAGAGGTTCCCGTTTAAGGAAATGGGCTGCCCTTTTTCTGGTCTGCCTTATAACCCGGCTAGGACTTACTCTGCCTAGCACACCCGCCACCTCGGCAGGGTCCAGAAATGCAGGTAACCTCCTGCATAGTCACCGTGAATGAACCTAGATATGCTTATATTTAGACGTACGTATGCATATGTGTGACCAATATACCTAAGTATTTCGGGGCGTGAGTGTTCCTATCATTTGTCTGGGAAAAGTGCTATACGCCTACGAAAAACCGTGTAAGTTTACGATTCAGAAGACTACTGTCAACACTAAAATACTCTTATTAGAATATCATAAGTGGAAAAGAGGAAAAGAAAAAAAACAAATTATTGCAAGCTCCCGGATTTATAACGCAACTCAATAATAACAATACGGCAACTCATAATAATAACCGCAATCACAATACTAAACTCAAAAAACGCTATATCGAATTAACAGCACTACGCTCTCTAACACACACGTCGACTAAATAGAATAAAACCATACTCGTAGCTATCCTTACACCATAGACATAAAAGTAGCTACGTAAATTTATTTAACAATGAATATTACTTAATAATAATATTTGCGAAATTTTAGCGAAATTATATATATTTGTAGGATCGAAAAGAAGGTAGTTTAAGGGTATTTTCACGAGAATGGGGTAAATTTATAAATAGGAACGAGGGAGTAGAGTCCCTTTTAATAATTTTAAAGGTTTAGGGATTCGTATAAGATTAGGAAAAGTTGTACCCAAATGGGAAAAATATAAATGAATTTGTAAACTGGGTAGAAGAGTGAAAATATTGATTTTTAGGTAAAATGGAATGTCAAGCTAGAGCATAGGGGTGATGTACCCCCGTATAGGAGTAAATAATGGGTTCACCCGAGTGGAAATAAGTGTGAACGTACCCGTTATGAAATATAACACACCCCACCGGGAGGTAATAGTGATAAAACCAAGGAAAATGGGTTATTTACATAGAATTATGGGAATTCATAAATTCCTAGATTTTGAGTCGGTTTAAGGGATAATATGTTGAGAAAGAGTGGGAAATGAGGATGAAATATAAAAGTTGGGTAGTTTTCTCACCCTCGGGGATAGATATATGAGTCACCCCTGTGGGAGAACGGATATCCCCCAGGGGAGGGTAATGAAATCGGTGTAATTTCAGAAATTAGGTCAAAACCTATGGAATATTGTCTAAGAGGGAGGGAAATACAAGGTTGGACCTGCCCAAAAGTTGACACGGACTACGACAAGCTTGAGCATCTTACCTAATTACAGTATCGTCATCCGTCCGGGGGCATACACTGAGCAAACTTCAACTGCATAGCAGTGGACCGCTACTGTACAGTTTTAATAACGTGGTCTGGCAGCCGTCCGGTGTCGGCCTGTGTAATATAACTGGCACGTAAATCTAAGGATTAGGTTGAGGTAATTACATAATCGCATGGTGCACTCGCCTTCCGGGAGTGTGTTGTGTTAAAACCATAACGTTAGTAACGTAACAGATAAAGTTAAACTCCAATCACTATCGCTCAAGTGTAACCCTTAAACAATAGTTTTGGTAACAGGGGTATAGAATAGGTAAAATAGTCGGTAGTTTTAACTTAACCTAAGAACTAAAGTACTAGATAGGGGTCGTCGAGATTATTGAAAGCAGAGGTCGAAGTGCGTGAAGAGTACCAGTCATACTGTGCACGAGAGGAAGTCAGACTGCAATAAAGTCCGGTGAAATACTAACGTGAGCTGAAACATAATCGGGTACTAAATAAAGTACCACCATGTTGGTAACGAGGGCTCGAGATGTATTGTAAAACTAGTGCGAAGTTGGTGTGAGCAAAAATACGGTACAAAAGCACAGTACCAAAGAGAGTACGTATGCCGAGACGGTCATCAAAATCAGTGCTAAAAGCGATAGACGGTTTATCAGTGCCTAACATTTTATCGTTCGCAATAAACGTTTTATATCCGTGTCTGTTGACCGACCATCTGAAATTCGAGCAATAGAGCCGAGCAAGGGTCACGCTGCATCGCAAAATATAAGGCACTAGTCTCGCTCACGAAAAAGAAGGACGTGCGGAATACCAAGTGTCCCACCAGCATTATACTGGCCACACCTCGAACCACACAATCTTTCGGTGACGAATCCCGTCCTCTTTTTAATTTTGATAGCCGAAATAAGGAAAAATCCCCGTCCAACCCCTACTCCCAACAAAACCAAATAAAATAACAGGTGTTACGGTCTACCAGGTTATTAGGGGGTTTCCGGTCCAAATCCGCCCCAAAAGCCGAAAATTTACTAAAATCCCGGGTTTGTCACCAATTCCTTTGTTATAAACCTTCCCTGTCCTGGTTTTCTTATGTTCTTTCGTTTCTTTGTTTTCAGTTGGTGCTAATTTGCATAATTAGCATTAATAACATGTGTTAGCTTAATTTATTGTTGTCTTTAGTTAAATTTCTGTTTTCGTTTAGTTCGAGTTTGGTGAACTTCGACGGAGTTCGGCGAGCGATAATAGCAGAGTCAACGCTACCAGTTTTTTTCAATCTTGGTAAATATAGAGATTGTGACTGCACTTCCGGGTTATCATATTCGACACGATTGTTAATTAATCACTTACTGTGGGTTTATTATTTCTGCAGATCGTCTAGCTAATAGATAGATGTTTTCGTTTAGTTCGAGTTTGGTGAACTTCGACGGAGTTCGGCGAGCGATAATAGCAGAGTCAACGCTACCAGTTTTTTCAATCTTGGTAAATATAGAGATTGTGACTGCACTTCCGGGTTATCATATTCGACACGATTGTTAATTAATCACTTACTGTGGGTTTATTATTTCTGCAGAGCGTCTAGCTAATAGATAGATCGACGTTTGAATGTTAACAAAGGTTTCGTGAATTTTGCGATTAGTTTACGGTTTATCGGCTCTTCATAATTTTCACTGGTTTAACTTGGTGTTTGTACGTTCCGATACGGCTAGATTAGTAGTGACTTGACATTGTCATCGTAAAAACGAGTTCCGAATATATAGCTCGAATATTGCTGCGTTTGCGCCTGGCTTCTAACAAAATTGACGTTGAGTGATAAAAATTAGCTGCACAAATAGGTACTTTATTCTCGTAATAATTTATGTTACTATTATTAATTTTCCCTGATAAAAACTGAGCGAGCACGAGCGTAACCATAAATATATAACCACATACTAGGATCACTAGAGAGTAACTGCCAATTTCTCGATAGTAATAGATCGGGCCTTGCTAGCCGTCCGGAAGCGGGAACTTTAAAATAACGGCACGTATTAGTGTACATCTAAGACCCTAGGATAAGGTGTTCGAATTAATGTACGGGTATAGCCGTCCGGGAGGCTTCGTACAAACCTCGTAAGAGGCATTAACTAATACCTAACCTAACGTTAAGTGACAAATAATTTATTAGAATAATAGTGCTCTCAACCCTGAGTTGGAGAAAAATAAGGCAATGTTCACTCAACTAAAATTCACGGGAACGAAATAAATTCTAAGCGAAATCACATCCGTGTTTATTCCAAACGAGTGATAAAAATATTCACGATTGACAAGGTATAGGTGGCGTATTAAAAGGTGCGATAAGTAACTGCCGTATTGTACTAATTTCAAATAAATATTCTAACTGTGGTTGTCTTGATTTTATATCGGAACCATACCTCGAGCTAGTCGAAGTAGTCACGCCGCAACGCCATAGAAATTAAGACACGGAGCAATAATGTAAAACGGCCGCCAAGAAACGACATATTCCCACCGGCATTCTGCTGGCCACGCGTACGAACCACCACATCTTCGACTGAAGAATCCCTCCCCATTTTATAATCGATAGCCGTCATAATAAAATTATCCATGACCCAGGGAATAACCGGAACTGGAACCGCCCATTTAATCCGGAGCCGGAACCTGGTCTTCAAAATCTATATATTGTAAAACAGACGAAGGAAGAAATGCAGGTAAAGTGGATTTAAATTGTGTTAAAATAACTTTAAACTTAATGTATTGTGATGGCAAATTGCCTTTCTGGAACTTTAAAGAGACTGAGGAAGCTAAATAATGTTTATTTGTCGATCAAAATGTCAGCTTTTGGACTCCAGAGCAACATGCCCTCCACTATACATCCTTGCGTATATTGTTTCAAAATGAATGTGCTAATAGCGAATGGATCATAGAATAAACACTTTCGCTCTGTTTCCAGTCGCCTTACTTTACTACACATTTGTTTGTTACATGTTATTATTTTTGAAGCTTGATATTGTTGGTTTATATGATTCTAAGATAAAATAATAGAAGGTATATATACTATGATTTTCTTATCAGTGGTCAGAGACACTGTTTAGGCTAGCGTTGGGCAACCAGTGTCAGTCAGTTAGATGATAACTTTCTAATCACAATGCTATAAGTGAAACCAACAGTTATACTGCTAGCACAGTTTCAATGAATACAGTTCATTGTCAAGGACACACTTTTTGGCTGCGTTGCAGATAACGTTACTTTACTTCAATATAGACTGATTTACAAAGTTTGCAAGCGCACTAGCTTGTACTTGACGCAATTTATGTTAGCCAAGCTTACAACTAAGTACTTCTGCATAATCCATACATTTCACCGAGTTGGACCGGTTTAAATCTAACATACCCCGCAGACTTCTTAATGTGTAAAACAGCTGCTACAAGCATCGACCTGGCTTTGTTTTGTTAACAAACTCCTGCAGGTTAACAAAAAAATACCTGCTGAAATTATGTGTCCTAATTACGTTTCACACTGTAAATTGCTGAGTTAATCTTTTCTTTTGCTTGGTTGTATTGCAGTTTGATCATTGTGTATGTATTACATAATGTTTGGACCACAGATGAAGCAAAAATGTGGAAAAAATTTTAAACCGGAATTCCGGTTCCGGTATGGTTTTTGCCCTTTGCCGGAACCAACTGGAACACGATTTTCGCTGGAACCGGAATTCCGGTTACTCCCTGCCCTGCCCAATCCTACCCCAAATCAAACGCATATAAAATAACATTTGGCATATATATACCAGGCTACAGGGGGGTTGCCTTTCCAAAACCTCCCCAAAACCCTAAAATTCCTAAAAACCCCGGGCTGATCACCAAATTATTTTTTATATCCCTCACTCCCTTTTTCGTCCTTGTTTTTTTGTTTTCCGTTTCCTTGTTTTCGATTTATTCTGTTTTCAACTTGTGCTAATTTGCACAATTAACATTAGTTGCTTATTTAAGCTAACATCTGGTAGCTTTGTTTTGTTTTTCTAGTTCAGTCTGAGTTAAGCTTTATAGCGGTTGGCGGCAGCTACTCAACCATTCCAGCTTTTGTTTTAAGAATTGCGAACGAATTGTACCCCTGCATTGGATTTATTATCGTTCATGTGGATTTACACGAGTTATTTTTGTTGTTTAATTTCAATTGTTATTTTTATTTAATTGATCACCTAGCTAGCGCACGATGCGGAAAGTGGTATATCAATACAAGAAGTGTCGGGACCGAACCAACAGGAACCAACATTATTCCAACAGTTGACGGTGCAAGCACTACGATGGCAAGTGCAACAACTACAACAGCGAATTCAGAAAAAGAAGCTATGATTTTGGAATGGAGCAATTTACATCACAGAAATCAAGAAGAGCTCAACAGCTTACACAAAAAATCCACGGAAACAAGGAAGCAATTCTAACGGCGCAAGATCTAATGGTTCATATTCATGAATTGCTCGATTTGGCAACACAACGCGAAGAAACTCAAGAGCAAGCAAAGAATAACGGCCAAGGTCAATTACAAAATCAATATGCGAGAGGAATTAACGGGCGCAAGGAAAGAAATAGTGGAAGTTCAGGTTCAGCTGAGTGAGGCGCAGAATCAAATAACAGCCAAAGATGGACGAATAACAGAATTGCAGAATAGAAGAACTGGAATTACAAGCGCAACCAGAACAAGCTTAAGTTGAAAGAGAACGGCAGGTACAACCAGAAGTACAATAATAACCGGAGAGAACAAGATCCACAAATAATTCAAAGAATAGAACGCCAAGCAAGTGCATTAGAAACAGAATTTCCAGTAACACCACATGATATTCCAGAGAAACATCCAGGCGAAGAAATATTCCGATGGACGGATATAGTTCCAGAGGGTCTACGGCTGCACGAATATCAGTTATGGAGCGAATTATGTTATTTCGAGACTCAAATGGAAACTATGCCGACGTTGAAAACGGAAAGAGTAATGAATGAAGTACAAGAGAAATGGTTGGAAATAATAGTCAGGACGCAATGCCCAAGGAAGAAAGAACAGTGTAAATGATAACAGCACTGCGTGATGGCGAGGTAAATATCCGAAACAAATGTCGATCATTGGGCAATACAAGAGAAGAATATCGGTAAGTGGTACAACAGCGTATCAAAAAAATTCAGAAGTGAATTACTGAATATATAAAGACTAACACCGGAAAAGTACAAAATATACCGGAAGTCATGGCGATACCAGTCGATTATACCGAGGTATATAATGGATAGCCAGGTCTAATATATGGTATCCAAAACGTAAGACGTAAGGTTCGAAGTCTTTGAAACGTTGGGCAGGATAACCAATGAAGTGTTTACAGATACCGAAACGTGGGTAAATAACGGAATAGCATTCGGGTACATCAAAGTAAGAACCCACAAGGAAACGGTTATCACAGAGGAAGAATACAATGTAGCAAAGAAGAGAATTAGCTGGTTTATTGGCCTTAAAGAAGAATTGCTGCGAGGAATCCATGGGCACAGTTGAAATCGCAGGATACGCAAAATCGGCGAGGCACGTTCCAAAAGCCGGACAAATCTAATAACAATGCAAAGATGAAGAGTAAGTGGCGTTCCGATTGGGTGATACTAATTATAAATTGATTAAATAGTTAGTTGAGACATTTGTACACACAAATAAGATACCAAATATATACTTTGCCTGTTGCTCTGCTCACTTTTTGTAATTTATTACGTTTACTAGTAATATGCGTATTAGCATTATTAAGTCTAATGGGCTAAGTTGAGGTAATTGTAACAAACGTGACGTTGCCGCATTACGCACTTCCAAAACGTAATTCCCATACGACCCCGGCTATCGTAACCTCGAGGGCGGACCTAAGGGCTTTAAAATTTTTCTTTTCTCTATTCGGGTCGGTGCCAAGAGACTACGGAGCTTCTTAGTAAGCCGCAGGAGCGCTTCACAGGATGTGTTCTGATCTTGCCGCACGGGTTGCGCACGTAGCCTAAGCGGTACTACCTTTGAGGCCCCTAGAAAAGTTGGCTCCGTCACCTGCTCTCAGGACAAATAGACCATACCACTATTCCCTATCATCGTTCCACCTGAAAGTGTATTAAACAGTTGGACTGATCGATTCTCTACTTTCCTGAACGATTAATTTATTTAGCCAGTGGACTCCACTAGGTTCTGACAAATCCCTAGACGTTTAAGGTCAGATCGCGTGTGGTTCCTTAGTTTGAGACGTTTAGCGAAAGTTTTATTTTCGGGTAAAAATTTCTTTCCTTAGGTCGCACGAGTCGTACTCACTTAATAACACAAATAAATAGGAATCGGCGAGTCACGCTGAGGTTTGCTTCTTCCATGCCTGTGTCAAACCTGAACATGGGTCGGAACATGGGTAGGAGTGACGGATTTCGAACCCCTTCAGTACGTATCGCTACTCTGGTCAGTAAAACGCATGAACACAGTTGGGTTTTGATTGAGTACTTATTGATAAACCAAAATCATATACGGGCATGAGTATATTGTACGGGAAATGTACATAGTAAGTGCTACAATGCCAATGGAGTAGTACGGTATTGCGAAAATTGGAGAAGCAACAAATGGGCGTGTCGGAGTCGCATGTATCATGGGACACTCACAGCTAGTTCAAATCACGGCGTGAACTACTAAACCTTCCTAATGACAGCTGCTCTTACCCTACTCGAAAATGGGACGCAAAAAGCTTACATGAAATATGAGACAATAATCAGTTAGTTATCAAGGCGCCATTCGAGTAACTACTCGCTCTGTACTATTATCATTATTAGTAGGGTTCTACGGCTAAATAATAGGTTCAGGTAAAGCTAAAGGCGGCAAAACACAACAGGTGAATTAGGATATACGGGTCAAAACGTACGCAACAGGGATTTTGAGGGTTTTGAATTTGCTCATCTTAATCAACGGTTACCATATGCGATACGTGAATGATAGATACAGCAAAATAACGGATAGGTTAAGATACAACAGGTTATAACAAATCAGCAAGGGTTACAATTGAACAATCGACATGGGTGCAAGTTTGTGAGTTTACTATGGGTACGACAATTAATTTCGAGTGGGACGGCGTAACATTTTTTCCTACACGCATTCGTATGTATGAATTAATTATAACCGCGGATACAACGAGTTTTCCCTTGACATGGTGAATAACGCGGGTTCAACAAATTTTCCTTAGTACAGGTACAACAAGCTAATCGTGATTCCAGATTCCTATAAAATTATCCTTCAAATAAAGATGTGAAATTTGGGCCTAAATCTATGCTCATTTGCAACCTAAATAAATACGAAAAGCGGACTTTTTCGTGTCCATGATCATGAGCCAGAATAGATTCAAAATGGGCAGCGTAAAATCTTTCCTAGCAACTTAGACGTCCCGGTAGGCAGAGATTGGGACTGAATTTTCTAACTTTTTAACTTTCCTAACACAAAATTTAACATGAATTGTACTCTATCAACACTAGAAATAATATTTTAATTTGACGGTGGTGCTGGATCGAGCATGGATTCAGGGAAAATGTTAACTTGTCATTTTGGGTCTAAATCAGGGTTCACGAAGAACCTCCGTTCGCGCTCAGGTCGGCGGAACGATATTCTAAATTCTTACAAAAAAGTACGGTAGAAAGACAGATGGTAAAGAAAAGAGTTCCTAAACACGAAGCTTGGAAATACTAATTTTGTACAGGGGCTGGGTTTGACCTAAAGTTTCACTTTATTAGGACCGGGTCAGCGGGCCTTATAAAATGGTCCGTCGAGCCGGGACCCGGTAGACCCGATAACGCGTATAGCGATATCGCTAAATTTACTACACAAAAAGTTTGCCACTGCGTTTAAATTTACCAACTCTGGTAAATTTATTTCTATTGAGGCAGCAGCATATCTGAGTTTCGCGACTCCGATAGCATTCGTGCTGCCTTGATGACTATTATATTACAGAGACACACAGAGAGAGATATGAAGCTGAAAGCTTGGAAAATACGTGCTAAATTAAGCCAAAACCTACTATGAAAATGCTTATACTGCGAAGAAACCTATGAATTCTGTGTAAAACCTGAGCGGTTTTAGCGCTGCTCGGGTTCATATTTATAATTTTTGAACGGGCCATGGCTTGGCCGGGCTTAATAGCGCAAATGGAAGGACTAACGGGCCTCTATTTGTAACATAAAAATCATCAAAATTCCTGGAGGTAATTTTAAGTTATAGACGATTGGTGGGTGCGTATCCCTATCGGGTCATCGGCCAAACGAACCCGGTCAAATACGTTCGACCTTGAGGTCTTATATGAAAGTTTATGCGGCTCTATGATCTAGCAAAGTTTAAACGAAATTCCAGGAAGGAATTTAACAATATTTTATATTTACTTTTACGGTGGGGCAAGCCCCTTCATGGTCGTCGGGTTTGTGATTCCGACGCGATATTCAAAGCTTTTATGAACTAAATGAATAGTTGGGATCCTTGCAGAGATTCGGGTAAAATTTCAGCCAAAATCCTGGAGTAATTCTTGAGATAGGTCGGATCTATGCCCAGAGTGAGTTATATCAATCTCTAGACATTAGATTAACAAATTCGGTTTCGGGTCGATTACGTTTTAGGGTCGGTTTTAGAGGTTGCTACTAACATCGTACCCAAATCTCAGCAAAATTGCTGGAAAGAACACTGTGCCAGGAAATTTTATCGATTACGAGTAACTATTAATAATTATTCCGATCACGATTCTGCAACGATATTTTGTCATAAAGTATATCATTTCTAACGGCACTGCCTCATCAAATTAAATTTAGCAAACAAGGCCAAGGATTATACGGAGCTTTATTCCGAACATTCATTGAGTAAAGTTTTATTTAACCTCGGTCAGCTGAAATGTCACGTTTGGACTACTAACTTTACTCAAGAAATCATGTAAAATAAATCTATACGCTGGTGTCGCGTTTATTTGTGCCTTAACTCATCGACCGAGGGGGGTCAGCATGACTTCGACTGTTTAATGAGTTTTTTTGAAACGGCCAACAATGGCTATGGGCCTGCGGGACAAGCTGGGACGGGCTAAACTATCATGTAAACTCATGTACGGACAGGGAGTCCTTGGAGGCTTAACCTTATGACTAATCAATACGAACTTCTCGCTTCTACCTCATCTATTCTCCGGGCTTATCCTATCTAACATCAGTAATAGTCTATAACTACGATAAGCCTCCCTGTCCACACCTACGTACTCGAATCCGATCTGTCGATGTCCATCGCTCGTCCATCCGTTCGCAAAGCCTAAACAAGAAAGCCAAAGAGAAAGAAATAATCGATAAAGTAAAACCGTAAGTACTGAAGAGCGACAGAGCCGGTCTACAAACGGACCGCACTCTGCGCTGCCGAAGTCAAACTGAAGCTCGCTAGTTTGATCGGCGCCGCATAAATAGCTTAATTCGTGGCAATTAAATTGATTTATGGGGCCATTAAAATTTTATTAAAAGTGCTTGGTCAGCCCTTTTAGGACGATTTGACCCCAAAAGTTAAGCTTTAATGCAAACTTTCTTATCAGCACGAATTTCGATAAATTTCGGACCATTTTAATGAGCAATGTAAATGATTTATTGCCCCTTTATATCAAATTTATATAAAACTTTTATAAATTTATACTAAACTTTGTAGAAACTTCTTGTTTGATCTATAACTAACAACAAGGATTCTTTGTGGAATCCATAGCGCGTGCTTTAGTTTATTCTTGTCCCCAACGTGACCGTTATTTTACAGGTAAATAAACCCATATATTTTCCATATATTTTGTACTAGTTTATAATTCAGATTTTCAAATTTATTTTATATATATTAAACTTGGCAACTTTTATATTAAGCTACCAATTTATTATTAACTTAATATCAAGCTTAAGAGGTCAAGCTTGTTTGTCTTAGAGCTTAAAATTAGGTGGTTCGGGCAAGTAATAAGCTACAATTTTAATATTACAGTGTAAATTCTATATGAACTGCTATCAAACGTTACTGATAAGAGTTCCCTTAATATTAAACTCCAAACTATATATAAGCTTTATATAAAGTTTATAAAATTTCAAATCCAAACTTATTTGCTTAATAAATATACGAATATCTAAATTTTAACCCAGTGTTTATAACAAATTATAAACACAAACGCTGGACGGCCATATCCAGCTAATAAAATTTTATACTAACCTTATACAAAATCAATGTTAAACTTATATAAATATGTAATTATTTTATATAAGCTAATATATAAACATATATACTTATGTACTTAGAAATAGCTTCCAAAGAAAGAGACCCGACTTAAGTAAATATACAAAGGGCAGAGGAATAAAAAGAGGGTCCCATTCCAAATAAGATTCCAAAAAGATGGCCACAGTGCAAAACGAGTCTCGGATTCAGACTCAGTTTGCCAATCGAACATTTTTATATGTAACAGGTCCATTATTGGACGACAAAAAGGGGAAGTGGGCTCTTGGGCAAGCCGATCCTAAATTTCATAAAGAATTAAAGCATTTTACGCAGCTCCTGCGGGTTCGGGTTGTCGATTCGTGGGGTGCGGGGCATATATTTGTGTCGGATTTGGCAAGGGGAATCTAATGATGGGTTACACGCCTATAGGGGCATAATTTCTACGATTTTCACTGGAAAGGGTTCCCAAAAGTGGGTACAGAGGGTCTGTTCCGGGGTCAAATGAAAGCCTCGGTTTCAGGAAATCTAGCGATATGGTGTATATATATTTTTGTCTTGATTATTCGCTAAGTTATTGAATTAAAGGTGATTTATCTGCTATACGTACATAGTTATTTCATCATAAGTCCGCGGTCCTCATTTTAGAGACCGTAAAATTCTCTATCGAATATTTTCAGCTCTTAAATTGCGATTTCTCAACGGTTCCGGAGTTATGAGCCGGAGCCGTAACTTTCAATTCCGAGTAATCGGAATCAACGTTTTAAAACTCATTTTATTTTGATAAATCTTCAGTCTCCATAATAACATTTAACACGGGGAATTTTGATATTTTGCATTTTATACTTATATTTTCCAGTAATTTTGCTTATTTGCTGTTCCCATATCGGGTGAACAGCCAATATTTTTGTGGTCCTCACTCGTCAGGACGGTCGTGATGGGTTTCCGTCACCGCCACTCTTTCTATTAAAATCGGGGCGAACTTCGCGGTTCTACAACGCGGGGTAGGGCTTTTCTTATGCATCGGCGTGTTCGGGAGTCGTATCGTCCTACTTATTCGCAGGTCGAGTATGGCAAGGGCTCGCCAAACCCGAACGTTTCTACCTATGAAAACACTAACTTAGGTGAGCAGAATCGCTAACCCTTCTCTAAAGATCAACCTAATCAAGAATTAGTTACTCACGGGCATATACAACGCAACAATTATAAATATCAAAGGCACAACAAACTATAACGATGATCATAGAAATAAGATCAAAGGTGCAAAGAATTTACATACAGATATGTGCGGAACGGAACCGGTACAAATATGGTACGATAATTACATATACTGTTGCAACTGTAGCCTGCGTGAGTCCTAGCGTAAGGTAATTGTATTCGTAGAGAGGGGTTGTACAGTAGACTAAGGCCCAACGATGGTTCAGGGGTAGTCTTGGCTTCTATGACAAATGTGAAATACCAGAAGCAACTATCTCCACCCAAGATTTTATTGCATTTCTCACATACAATGAACATATAGACACATAAAAAATATACTTACGTTCACAATAGTATAGCAATATCACCGATTGATAGTACACACAAATGTTGCACCACTTCGACCACCGATTGTAATGAATTGAATTCCCTAAGCTTAGCGCGCGTGAGCTTAAATAAACTGTTATCCCGGACCAGAAACCCAGAAATTTCTCTAAAGCCTGGTTCCTATAGTTAAGGACTAGAAATTCTAAGAATTCAAAATTTTGCTCTCTAACTTAAACTTAAATTTTTGCGTTAGAGAATAAGTTTTTACGAAATTCGCGGAATCCCTAACTTAAAACAAAATTTGGAAAATCCAACTGAAATACACTTACATTTCCGCTAATGTAAGTGTAATAGTTAAGGCACCCAGGGCTTACACTCAAATCCTATAAGTACCTAAACTGTAGCCCTGTCACACAAATTTTTTGAAATTATAATTTGTTTTACACTCTCTTAATCTTACTGATTTTCAAGAACTAATAAAATTCGTCAGATTAAATCAAGGACAGGAATAACAGAGGGGATGAGAACCGTAACTCCGTAACGGGTGAGCCAATTGAAGCCAAATTTGGTATGGGTAGTATAGAGGGTGTCCACTGTATTTGTCACCAAAAACCCATTTTGGACCGTCATCCCCCCCAGCTAGTTACGGTCCTAATTATACATGTTATATTTTTAGCTCGCAAAGCTGGTACATTCACAATGTACAACAACGTGAACGTGATGCCTGATACACATACCTATCTAATACAATACGCCAATGTCATAAAACATACACTGTAATCGTTCAAAACCGCACACATAAAAACCATCATATCTAAAACTATTCACTTACAACCATACTATTGTACATAATTTCACTTCTTACATACCACATATGCTAACATACAGATACACAGAAAACACACAGATGTAAAAACAAGGATGATGCAAAACTCTTAATTTTCCCACACCACTTTTCCCTTTTATTAAATAAGCATAAGGCAATAAAGTCAAATGAGTAGGAATAATGAGATGAACAAGGGTCCAACACGTCACACAACAACACGCAGACGATTAAGGGAACAAATCGTATATACGGAATCACTATAATCGAATTATCAATTCAAGCATGTATGTGCTAGATCAACGATACAAATGCGTACATAACAATCAAAATGAACATGGTTACAATATACAAATCAAGTACGCGAAGGGACTTTATGGCAAACAAACGGAATGGTAGAAATAATAATACTATTCAAATCAAATACGCCAATGAGTGCCTTTATGGCAATACAAACGGTATATGATACGACAAATAACAGTAATGATAATACAACAGTTGTCCACTCCTGAAATAGTAATAATACCCATTCTGATCACTAATACGTCGACGGTGCAGGCCGAAATACTGGAAATACATATTGTTACATAGCGAGACTATCGGGCCTAGTGATTCTTGATTTGCGATGTACATAGTGATAATTAAATCTCTTCCAATTACATAGGTATATATGAGGGCTGGGAAGTGGCTTCGCGTTCCTGCAGCCATAGCCGTTGGGGATCCAATTTCAGGAGATATACGCAGCCAAATTCGTAAATGTTGGCCAAGGTTAACCTATCTCGTAACGATCCAGCATGGATCTGTTACATAATGGGGTATCCGCGGTCGCGCTACTTCGTGTAAAGCTCTAGTAATTAAGTAGTAAATAACATAAACTCTAAAGTACTAGGGCGGGAGAGAAAGAGTCAGAAGTGCAGGTTCACAAGTAGGGTAGCACGAACAAAAGGGCTAAAATATCAGTGGACAGAGATAAACGCAAACCAGGAGGAATTGCATACTGATTTGGTATGCCGTGTATATAATTGTTTTAACAAAAATAAACATTTTTATCTCGTGCTTTCGGTGCCGAGTATTGAAACGCGAGTATATAGCCAGTCGCGCAAGACACGAATTACGCTAAAAAGACCGCGTGCCAACACATGCTGTCCCACCTGGGCCATGCAACCCCCTATGTAGAGAAGCCGGTGATCATAAACATGAAGAATGATATGGTACAGTACCTTCCAAAAATGACTGCCGCTAGCACGCGACTCGCTCGAAATGAATTTGTTCTAAAAATAGTATATATATTTATTATTAATTTAAATAGTTTCGAAATCTCGAGCGAGCCATTCGCTCGAGACTCGCTTGAAATTCGACTGTCATTTCTGGCGCATACTGTAGCTAAAAATAAAAATGTAATATACACTGCTTGAAAGTATTTTGATAATGTATATATAACGGGCTAGGATAAGACTCAAAATTTAAATATATTTAA
Source organism: Trileptium ribeirensis (assembly GCA_030248225.1). Classification (NCBI taxonomy): domain Eukaryota; kingdom Metazoa; phylum Nematoda; class Enoplea; order Enoplida; family Thoracostomopsidae; genus Trileptium; species Trileptium ribeirensis. The sequence continues at coordinate 25,146 of JASANE010025336.1, read as the reverse complement.
GCTACCAATATTTCAAACTACACCACTACGGTTATCGCTGGCTAGCTTGTATGCGGATGAGGTAACCATCCGAACCTATCGTCGTAATGTCTGTTTCGTGTTTTATTAAACATTTTGGGAGAAAAATTTACAATAATGTTTTAACAAAACTTAATTTTTGCTGTTTATCTGCTATGTAAAACTGTATACGTCTTATTTTCCTACTTTAGCGAAAGTATGTTTGATATGTGTTTTCTTGTTAGGAAATGTTACTATACGTTACATTACTCATACGCTCTTGGGGAATAACAGGTTGGGAGAGGACATGATTCCCCATATTCTAATGCATACGTTATTAGCGTTCTTTCTTAACACTGATTGATTATCTCAGGATTAAACACTTTGGGAAGTGGATTGCAAAGTGTCTCCACCTAGGCGACATATATATATATATATATATATATATATATATATATATATATATATATATATATATATATATATATATATATATATATATATATAGCATCATGTATCCCTATCCCCGTGAATTATATGTCTGTGTCATACGAAGCCTTGTTTGTCGGCCTTTTTTGTTTTAATGGTAAATGATTTACGAGTTGCTAATAATGTGACGCCATCCAGGTACGGTGCGTGTGAAATTACAGTTTATATTTTATAGTTTTATGTACCTTAATTAGGTAATGATCGTGTCGCTCCAATTTAGGTTCTCTTAATTTACATAAAATTATGCCGAATTCGAGACTTCTTTGTAAATATGTTCAGCGCTGTTATAATTATCGATCCGGAATTCCTTCCGCTAAAACTTATGCTAGAAACATAGCTTCAACATCTACATCTAATATCTGTCAAACCATGGTTGATCCGTACACGAGTGACTGTCGTATATTGCGTAGCTATTTATCTACGACAAACAGTTGCTACTATGATGTCAGTTTACCGCTTCGTTCGCTGTTGGACGACGCCACTCTATGTAGAAACGCCGATCGGTTTAACTCGTTGGCACTCATTGGATTCGGTAACAAATACGCTGTGCTCTCTAGTCGGACACAGCAACGTCTATGTACGGATTACTGTCAGAAACGACATTATGCCATCTTATTGTGCAATAAGAACAACTTAGTAAATTGTGGTATGTGAAGTTTTATTGAGTAAGCTTTTTGCTTAGTCATGACATCTCTATGTTTATTTATAAACTTAATTATAATTGGTGTTGGCTCAGACATTGTTTACATAGAATATATTCGGAACCATAATAGTGATGATACTATGAAAAGATCGATTCGGGTCATCACTTGTCCCTACCGTCCTTTTTTCAGATTAGCTATACTGTGATACCGGGCATCCGCACTTCTCAATTACTAACCTCCCCTCCTAAAACGCTGGTCTGTCCACAGCCCTCCGAAAAGTGGGGCGAAACCTTGGGGCCCCATGTTCATTTTCGGGGGGAAACTAAAAGTGGGGGATAATTTTTACTTAAAACACTAAGTATTCCCATATTTTTATGCAGTTTTACTATCGTGAATGTATTTTCAAGCTAAAAAAACTATATTTTAACATTATAAATAGTGGTAGTTAATGTTTAAAAAACCATTTGCAAACAAAAAATAAATTTTCAGACAAACATTTTTTGGAATAAGTTGAACATGGGCGTTTTCGGCCGAGTGGGGGGACGCACAAGGGGCAAAATCTCACAAACATGGGGGATTTGGCAAGTGGGGGTCTCCCCCCCTACTGTGGACATGCAGAAACGTGACCCTTTCAGTGATTCAAATAATTATGTGCCCGTGATTTTTTTAGAAAATTAATTTAATGGGTACTGTGCAATTTTGAGAAAAATGTGGTTTGATGGTAAATAACAGCGCAGATTTGAGATGAATTTGACTGCTGGGTAGAAGGCGCGCAGCGACGATAAAACTTGGTGAAGCAAATTTAGAATATAGGTCGCGGCAGCGCTCATTTCCATTGTAAATTCAGGCGGTGTAACAACTGAAACGCAGAGAGCAAAACGAGGGGCGTTTTCTAGTATAGCGTTGCCATCCCAAACATCGTAAAAATTCTTGTTGTCTGTCTGTGGAAATCATAAATCATCACCTGATGAATGATTTTCGCAATCTTTTATGTGATCACAAATTTAGTGTATTTGTGCCCTTTCATTAGACGCTAAACCTGGTGCCCACCGGTTCCGGGTCAAGATGGGCCCCAAAGGTGTCAAGGATCACATTTTATGAAATTTGGCCAACCGAGTATCTATCTTTCGCAACCTATATCTCGAGATAGAGGCTTCGCAGGCAAAACGGATAGCCGAAAACAGCTCACCAAGAACTGTGCTGTATATACATAACTATTTGTCTTGTTAGGCGACTGCCTGGGCCGCTATGTGTCCAAATAGGGTGTGTCGACCTATTTTCACATAACAGCAATGCTTTTTTTTTGCTTTGCGATATATATTATTGTGGGGTAAAGAGCTCATATCGTTGTTTTATAGCTTTTCTAGCATGCTTAACACAGCCGTATTTTCGTCGAAGACCTATTGTTGCTGTGTGATCTCGTGCCAGGGGGATATCGGGTGTTTTAGGGTCTGCCGACCTATTCTCACATAAGACATTTTTGCTTTTGTTGCATGTTATTGCGGACTGGGAGGATGAAAATATTTTATGAAGGTTTTCAAGCACACTGAATACGATTGTATTGTCGGAGAGCTGTCATTGCTGCATTGCATCCTTCCAGTGGAGTATCGAGTGTTATAGGGTCTGCCGACCTGTTCTCATACAACACCTTTTTAGGTTTTCAAGCATCCCGATTACGATGGTTTTGTCGTCGGAGAGCTGTTGTTGTATTGTATCCTCACAGTGGAATGTAATGTGAGAATATGGAATGTTTTAAGGTCTGCCGACCTATTCTCATAGAACACCTTTTTTGCTTTTGTTTCATGTTGTTGCGGGGTGCGAACGCAAAAATTCTTATATACGTTTCAGGCAAGATGACATGCCTACATGTAAATTTTGTCTTGTCGAAGGTCAATCCCCGCCAGGAGCACCATGTATTGTGACTCTAAACGTGGTTGTCCTAAAACGGTTAAAAAACTCACTGCTGCTTATATTTCAACTATTCATAACAAAATCTTACTTGAAACGCAACCTGCAGAAATACACTTTTTCAGTAGATAAGGAATAAATATGCCACAAAACAACAACACGCAATTATAATGCTCCCAGTGGAACTGGGGAGCCCACCCCACCATAAAACATGTGGGGAAATTCCTCCGGTATTTCCGATACCCTCAATTTGCGCTTCCTCCTCCGCAGGTAGAATGCAGGTATGGGGGAGAGGCCGGAACACTGCAGGCAACTTCATCGGGCGTTTTATGCGATAAGGCATAATGGCTAAAAGGATAGATATGACGGAGTTTCGCTAATAAACCAGTAACTCGCAAGCGAGCGTGAAATGGAGTGAGCATGATTTTATTTTAAATTATCCTTTTATCCAGGTTGTGTTTGATGCATATTCCACCCTAAAACCTCTGGAACCCTGAAGCCATTGAAAAACCTAAAATCTCGTCTACCTTAAACACATTGAAAACAACTGACAGCAGATGAAGTTTTTGTTCTGGTCCTAGATAAACCAACCATCGTATGCATGCAGCGTACCGCAAACCTATAAATATATAGTCAATTCATGTTGCCCTGTGTGCAATACATAACCAAACTAGTGAAGACAGATCCTATTCTACATATCGGGTTTATTGAACATAAACCCATTGAAAAATTATGAAAATGCATGAAATATGCACGCTGGGTTTTAGATAACCAACTCATTTTATTCAGCCTTTTAAAAACCTATATATAGGCCATTCTCGATGCCTTGAACGCAATACATATATAACCAAACAAACAAAAATGCATCAGATTTTGGAAACAGGGTTTGTCGGCCGTAAAACCTTTGAAACCTCCTGAGAAGGTATAAAGTCAAGGTAGACTCCAATCGCCAATAGCAAAACCATCGTATCCAACATGCTTTATAACCATAGGCACACATTGTAAGGTAAAACACGCAATAAAATTCCGACATTAAAACTATCTCTGGCAAAGAGTCGCCGACGAATCATATTCGGGCCCACAGAGGCCCAGGGTGTGGTGTTGTCGTGTTTAGCACGAGGGACCTGATTTATTGGCGTGGTTCTTTTGATCATTTGCATAAATTGACAGTTTGCCTGGTCCGAATAACATTAGCTATGCAGCATTGAATAGAATCAAACATATGATGATGATTATAATGGATGAAAGAGATAATGAAGACATGGTGGAAAAGCATTCAAGCAATCACTTTGTCGTTGCTGTTTTAACACAGTTATCTTGATTGTTGTTATAATCGGGTTATCAATCAACGATACGAAAGGTGTCACAAAAGTCTTGGTTGACAAAGCTGTAGAGCTCGATGACCTGATTTTGTTTATTTTTCAATGCAAAGCCTGTGACCCGAGATATGGGGAGCTAAACACTGGTATATATATACCGTATGGCCTGATTTGGCAAAGAATCCTTAAAAACCTGTTTTTTCTGCCATTTTGGCCCGAAAGATGGGGTCGGAGCTGTTCGCATTCATCTAAAAGGCACATCGTCATCACTTTTGCTATCGAACAAAAAATTTAATCGTAATCCGTCCATTCGAAAATGATTTTTGAATGACAGCTACATACAAAAAGAAATTTTCGTTTTCTCGCTAGCGCTCCCAGTAGACACTCCGCTCGCTTCGATTCAATTAACAGCCCTGTTTTAACAATACCAAGCGATCGTGTTTTAAGCATAGTTTTTTTGGCCAATCTTGTCGCCATGGCCACTAAAAATTGTAATTGGCCACTAAAATTTTCGACCATTTGAAAATGAGTTATGAATGACAGCGACAGATAAAGAAATTTTCAGGGTTTTCCTATCACCCCCAGTAGACATTCCGCTCGCTTCGTTTCATTTAAAAACTCTGTTGTAACTATACCAAGCGGTCATGATGGCAGCATAGTTCGTTTGGGCCAATCTAGGGGCCATCTCTCCTAAAAATTTTAATTGGCCCTAAGATTTTCGGCATGAGGGCCAAGAGGCCCCTGACATATTTTCGCAGAATAATTCGAATATTAACATTTTTTGCCCTTATTAACTACAAAAATGCCGTGAAAAACCGATATCTTTTTCATAGTGGTATTTAAAATGGCATAATTGCACAGTAGTTTGTAGATCTAGCTAGTTTATTTATCACGTCAACTATATACGTATTTTGCTGAAATATGGGACAGTATTTTTAATTTGTGCCTTGCTTATGTGCAAAACTGATTCCAGCTCCTGTCCTTACACTTGCGCCGTAACGTGGGTCTGGTTGCGTCGAAAAATGGTACAGAAAAAGTTCTTAGCAGTATTTGGACATCCGGTGCCGATACTTTAGCCACGTTAAATTAATATTCTAGAGTAATCAAAGCTGTATACGGCTGTACATAAAGCTCTTCCAAATGATTATCTCTGGGTCTAGGATTATGGTCCAACGGTGTGTTAATAGGTTTCATGAAACTCGTATACTGTCGTATCTTCATTGCCGATAGTGATATAAAAAGTGATATTTGGCTCATTTCATAGCGTACTAGTATTTGGTACGGTCATTATCTTTGTCTAAAAGTTACTAAAAATAGGAACAGCGTATGCTAGCAACAGAATTGATATACATGTAGAACACCTTTCATGTGTATTCTCAGGGGAGTATTAGCAATGGTGCTATTATTGGTTGTGGTTACGAAACAATTTGTATGCCTCAAAAACTTGTGTCTGGACTTTATTTTCCATTTCCGATGATGCCATCTGCTAGCACCGCACATTTCGAAGCGCTGGGCTATATTAGTTTGAAATATGGAGGGTGTTTGCACATGCCTTGGTTTTTGCTCGCTTTGCGAAATTTTTTAAGCGATCGCGCTATAATAATTAGTTCAGTGGTTGTTGTACGTGGCTTGTACCATAGAATTCAGGCTCGATTCTAGCTGATCAAGCATCGAACGATGTACAAACTAAATTGGATTTCAAGTTTTAAACTGTCATCTAGCATTATGATGTGTTTTGTCCTATATTCTCTGATCTACGGAGCTACCATCGCAGAATCTATTGCGTTTATTATGTTAAATGAAACGTGTCCGTCTTCCAGTTTTGAAGTTATGGGCACGAAAAGGAATTATTTGATGCATAGTGAGCCATTAAAATGGTTTATCTAATGCTTAAAACAAATTTGAGCAAAACACTTAATGCTTATAATGAGTTGTTGAAACGGAGCCAGCGAAGTGAGCGCTGTTTCCACTGAGTGAGATAGCGGAAAATCGTGAGCATAATTTTCCTGTGTTGAAAACTCATCTTCGAACGGAGACCTTCGTTAAAATTTTGTTTTATCCAATCGCAAAACTGTTGACGATGTGGCAAAAACAGGCTTTGAGGGTTCTTTGGCAAATCTGGCTATGGGAATATCGTGTTTCACAGCCAATATCTCGCGGGAGACGCGTTCCCGCTGCTCTGTGGAATCAACTCGTTTAGACGCAGAAGACCTTTGCTGAATACCGCTGTGGGACCTAAAATATGTAACTCGGCATGTTATTTCGTATTTGTGAATTCAGAGGAATGTATAGTAGCTTATCACGCAGGCGGAATACGATGGGTTTGTTACATAAAACACAATTTGATTGTATTATACTGTTTCAGGTGTTTCAAAGCTTAAGATAGTCATCACTTTTTTGGTTATGTATTGCGATGAGGGTAGGAATAATAATAGGGGTTTCGATACGGTGAATACTATGCCTTGGTTATGTAAAGACCATCGCGAGTATTTAATGCTTTTTCAGAGGTTTTCAATGCGCTTAGGATGGACGAACCCGATTTCCGTAATATAATTTGTCTTCAGTTGTCGTTTTATGTACTACCTACACAGCATAAAGAACGGGCTATTTTTAGGTCTTTAGCTACGGTGACTACAAGAGTTTAGTTATCTAAAGATCAGCGCAAATATTTCATGCTTTTTAAGTTGTTTTAACAGGTTTAGGGTCGACGAACTAGATTTTCAGCATGTAGTCTGTCTTCAGGTGTTTGGTTATGTATATATTGCGTGTAAGGCGTCAAAAGTAGTTTACATTTAGGTTTTTAGCTGTGCTATATGCGATTATTTGTTTATCTGGAGTACTGCACGAATATTTAATGCCTTGTCAATGGGTTTAGTGTTGACATGCGCGAATTCTAGGATATAAGTCTGTTTTCAGTTGTCTGGTTATATATTGCTCTTAGGGCATTTAGAAATATCGCTATAGGTTTTTAACGTTGAATTTGATTGTGTGGTTATATAATACCCAACACGACTGGATTCAGGGGTTTAGGTTCAATAATCGCCGAATCCTATTTACAGAAAGCATTTTGTAGGCCGGGTTTTAGTGTGGTATACATATACACATCAAACACAAAGCCCGCTACAGGTGATTACACATACTGATACCAATATAAGAAAACCAGTTTCACACTGCCTTGTGAGATACTAGTAAGTTTCCGTATATTTATATTGAAGTGTCTTGTTTATAACTTTAATACCACAAGCTTGGAACTGTTCTAGGCTATTCTATTTGTTTCAGGATGTGCAAGATATGCTAGTACCTCTCGGTCTGATCCTATTGGTAGTACTGAATCTACTGATAAACCCGATACTAAAGCTCCGCCCGAATCAGATTTTATTTACACGGAAATTAATCAAATTGAGCCGTTAGAACGCAAGTCGAATATAGGTAATGGTCTTTCGGAAGCCCACGCAGTCAAAAATATAGAGATTAATTATGCAAGGACTGGGACAAAAAGCGAACGAGTTGCCGTACCTCTGGCACAGGCTGCACAAGAAGAAGAAGAAGATGTGAAAGACGAAGATATTGCTCAGCTTGAGAAAGAAGTTGCTGAAATCGAACAAGAGCGTACCATGTATCAACGCTTTAAACGCATGTGGCGGCAATATTTTTACGTTATTGTTCCAGTGCACGCTGTGACATCGGCTATTTGGTTTGGGTCATTCTATTACATTTCTGTGTGGTGAGTCAAATTGCTTAAATCAATTTTTATTTTTGTGCTTTAGAATTTCGTAATATTTGACACTTCAGATGGTGTTTGGATGGAAACTAGGGATGGTGGAATTAAAATGTAGTATTCTAGATATATGTTATTTTCATATGGGACACTGCTGCCATGTAATTGGTTGAGTTGTTTTGAGATCATAATTATTTTTGTTTAAGTGGGTGTTTCATAGCATAAGGCGTGGTCTGTGTGCTGGTATTATCAGGCCATGTCACAGTTATGGTGTTAGAAAAGACCACTTTCGGGCTGCATCCACCCGGCTTAGACTTATAAAAGTTACATTGTCTTGTATGCTCACCCGCCTTATTATTGCGAAATTTTTCATAACCTTGACACGCCGAGTGCGGAGTATCTTCAATTATCGTTTTACTAGGTATGCAAAAAAATTTTTTATCAGTCCGCATATTTATTGAACTCTGGTATTTCGGTTTTCATGATTTTTTCATTTGACGTGAAATTATAGCTATTTATGCGTATTGCTTTGCATTGCTTTAAAGATTTTTGTCCACAATCTCTAAAATCTATGTGAATTTAACGTTTTGAAATTTCATTATGTACGGCGTCACGACATGTGTAGTTTTAACGATGCTTAAGGGTGGATAAAACGGTTCACTATGCAGAATCCCCCTTCAAGGACTATAACACATAGCGTGTGTCAGAATAGCCGTTTTCGAGCTATGAGCTAAATCAAAAACGCAATCAAAAAATTATTTCTTTAATTTTATAAATTAGTACTATTAGTCGTTAGGGCCGAGCGATAGGCGTAATACGACGTTGCTTATCGTGCGACATTTCGACGCTCTAAGTACCTAATCGGTATGTCAAGGCCTCACTTGCGAGTTTACTTGAAAATATTTTGGCCACCTAAAATTCCTCGTTTCTAATTTAATTTGTATTAAAAATAGTCCTGATAGACCCTTACGTTTTACCAGTCGCTGAATAGATTTATTCAGTAACACAGTTTTATATTGCATCCGCCTGCTTGGCGATGCAGGTATGGTCTTCAATGTGAAAGACATCGGCGTTTCAATTTCTCCGAGGAAGTAACATTTGTCAAATTTCACTAATTCACTAAAGATTATTTTAGCACTAATTTTTAGCTATAACATAGCCTTTTACTTGTTAACTCAGTGGTATACGCAGCGTCATGAAATTCAATTATGTTTCCGACCTTAGTGATTTTAGAGTTTCGTTTCAGGGCTATGCACCAGTAAGGATGATTATGAAAACATTTTTGATATATATTATACCATTTGACATTTGTAAATGGGCAACCGTTCTCTTTCTGTTCCATTTCGCTGTTTTATATTGAAATTGAGCGGGCACAATTTCCTCAATTCGCAGCGGACATTAAATGAACAAAAATTCTTTTTTGCGCCTGTTCGTCGCGTAACTCTTCACCAAAATGATGGTTTTGTTTTATTCGACGCACAGTTGAGCGTACTTGTTTATCTAAGCTTTTGGTTACTGGTGCTCTAATTATTCCCTACTCAAATTCTAAAAAACCGACACAAGGGTCATACTATTTGATTTTGGCCACTTGGTACCCCCAACATTTTAGGCTATAACTTCAAAAGGAAATGTAGCGGCATTGCAGTGTTTTGTAAGAGCAGCCGTTTTCGAGCTTTGCGCCAAAATTAAAAAATAACCAATTAATGTAAAATTTCCAGCATTTTGGCAAGGTACGTTTCATGCTTATTATAGGTAAACAGTGGGATAAGCGGGTTATTTAACATGTGAAATATGTTGGCTTCATTGCTCTATTCCCATACTTAGAATGTTATTGGTTACTGGTTATTTAAAATATTCAGTGGCTATGATCTTTTATAATGCCTAAGCAACACTCATGCAGTCAAGTCCATTAACGTATTTATTTTTGTCAGAATCAGTAGCGTATAATTGCGACAGAAATGCTTTTCGTCCCTCTATTGGTAGCATAATTCTTTATCAGACTCATAGTTTTCCGTAATTTTTAATCGACGCGTATTTGTGCACCTAGCATTGTGTTTTCGCTGCTCCACCGATTTCCTACCAACATTCTCACAAAACTGACACGAATTAGAAACTTTTTTGATCTTTTGGGGTCACACAACATTTTTCATTATAACTCTTGCCAATCAAACGCTGGACGTGACAAGATCGATATCTACAAGTTTGTTCTTATGCATTTTTGTCAAACAGCTGTTTTCCAGCTATGAGCGAAAGTTTAGAAACCCATCCCCACCCCACCCTTAAAAAATGAAATTTTCAATATATACTTGATAAACTATGTTGCTTGTTTGTTAGGGGTTAACGACGGGAATATAGGTTTATTAAACACGTTAAAACGTTGGCGTGATTGATTTAAGCGTATATTGGGCGCGTTAGTAACCCTAATGGACGATGCCTGAACTACTTATTTGTAAAAATATCACTCTTCATACAATATTTCTTAAAATTCGTGACTTATAAATTTTTAAAAGCTTTCATGTTTTCGATTATTGGAGTAAGAAATAAATAATCCCCCAAAATGGGGTATATATATATATAATTTGTGTTATTATTATAGATTAAAATGGTTGCATATGTATTATTTGTATTGTGGGACTTTAAAGTAGGAATTTAAAACCTTTTGCATATGTATTATTTGTATTGTGGGACTTTAAAGTAGGAATTTAAAAACCTTGCCCTAATCATTAATTGCAGATTTTTATTTCGCTCGTTGCTCTCGCAGCGCGAGTAAATAGTTCTAGTCTAACTTATATCTCAGCATACCCTTAAATACGATTGTGAGCAGTTTATTCTTGCATGTGACAATTGCACTTAGTTGAAACATACTTGTGATGAACTTATGATAATATGATTTATTAATTTTGTGGTAACTATAAAATTATTAATATAAAATGTGGCTCAGTGAAAACGGCTTAACAAAATATTTAATGCATATATGCCACATGGTTTTGAAATTATTGCCAGCTACTTTTTTAATTTTAGTTGTTGACATATTTTAGTTGTACTCCAGGTATCTATACAATATCAAACTGTAAATTAGCTGTAAAATGTTATGCAATGTTATTTTGTTGTGGGCGTTCCCATAGCACGTGCGAACAATGGCTTGTCCACAGTGGGGTGGGGGACCCGCCACGTTCCAAATCCCACATTTCCGTCCCTCCCACTCCTTTGAATCCCTCATGTCCGTCCCCCACTCGGGCGAAACCCCTCATGTTCAACTAATTCAAAAAATTTTATGTCTGAAAATTTGTTTTTTGTTTGCAAATTGTTTTTAAACATTAATTATCACTATTTATAAACCTAAAATATCGTTTTAGCTTGAAAATACATTGACGGTAGTAAAAATGCATGAAAATGTGGAAATATGTAGTATTTTTGTGCAAAATTTATCCTCCCCCACTTTTCATCTTCTCCCGAGAATGAACATGGGGCGCCCGAAGTTTCACCCATTTTTCGGAGGGCTGTGTCTTAATGGTAAATAGGTTGTGACTTATCTGATTTTCATTTAAAAATTTTGGCTGTTATGTAATGTTTTCGTTATGATAATTGCAACGACACAAAGAATATTTCTTTGAAACGCTTAATTAAAAAATATAGCAAACATTACATGACAAACAATAAGAATTGTTACTTTTACGAGTGGTCTTTTCAGTCTTCTTATCTTTCATTTTGCAGCGGAATCGATGTAATGGGAATTCTTCAGCAAGTAGTCGATTACTTGGATTTTGGTTATTTCATTTTGGAACCGCTTAAAAAAGCGCCACCGCAAGCGGCTCATTTAGCTGCGGCGTATGCACTTTATAAGGTACGTGTACATAGTGTATACACGTATTTTATTTAAGATGGAGCAAGCCGAGTTTCTGCTGAGTGCGCTAGGGGAAAATATGAAAATTTCTTTTTGTCTGTTTTTGTCATTCATACCTCATTTTCCCATGGACGGATTTCCACAAATTTTTTATTCGATAGCAAAAGTGATGAGGATGTGCCCTTGAGTTGAACGCGAACAGCATAGAACCCGTGTTCAGGGCCAAAATGGCAAAAACGGGTTTTTAAAGGTTATTTGCCAAATATGGTCATACGGGTACCAGTCTTCCGTAGCCCACGTTTCGCGACACAGGCTTCCAATCGAAAAACTAAGGCCACCACTCAGAATCAGCTCATCGAAATCTACAATTTTGCTGAGCACAACTTTTTTGTGGCACCACTCCCTGGGCCGCTGTGGAGCCGTATATGGTTCGTAGCGGTATGTTGTTGCGTGATTTTACCGTACAACGAGTGGTTATTAGGTTACCAAGTACGCTCGATACGATGGTACCTGGAATCCGACTTGACTATATTATATCATTTCATGTGGCTTCAAGGGTTTTAATGTGGACAATCCTGATTTCAAAAATGTGATGAGTTTTCATTTTTTGATTATGTGCTGCTTGCAGGGCAGCAAGAATGGTCTATCAATAGGCATTTCCAAAGGCTGAATACAATGATTTGTTTATCTATTCTCCAGTGTGAACATTTTATTATTTTCATCAGGGAATAACAGGAACCGGAACCGTCCACTTAAGCCGGATACGGAACCGAAACCTGGTCTTAGAAACTTATATATAGTAACACAGATGAAAATAGAAATGAAGGGACAGTGGACTTGAATGTATTAAAAATAACTTTTACATTAAACTTAATGTATTGCGATGGCATTATTGCCTTTCTGAAACTTTAAAGAGATTGAGGAAGCTAATAATGTTTATTTAAGGCGTGTTCACACGCTCAAAATTTGAAAGCAACTTTTTTGCATTTTTTGCAAGTTTGAACGTGTGAACACTGTTCAAACTTTTTCACGAATGTTCTTGTAGCCAATCATGGACGAGATGTATTACCTGAAAAAGTTTAAGCTCAAATTTTGATCTCAAATTTTAAAATATCGCAATTTTCATTTAAAAATCACCGTAAAATTTTTATCAAAATTTGAGTAAAAGTTTGAGCGTGTGAACACGCCTTTATTGGTCAATACGTCTGTTTTAGGACAGAAAGAGTAAAAAATGTCTGCCACTATACACCGTTGCTTACACTGCGTCAAACTGAATGTGCTTACTACGCATGGACTGTAGAATAAAGACTTTCGCTCTGTCTCCAGTCGCCTCCCTTTACTACACACGTTTGTTCATGTTTTTTTCTGTAAGAAACTTGAAATTATTGGATTATATGGTTCTAAGGGAAAATAATAGAAGGTAATTTTCTGATCAGTGGTCAGAGACACTGTTTAGGCTAGCGTTCGGCAACCAGTTCCCTTCAGTTAGACGATAATGATGATAACTTTCTAATCAAAATGCTTTAAATGAGACAAACTGGTATACTGCTTGCCCAGTTTCAATAAATACAGTTCATTGGCAAGAACGCAGTTGCTGGCTGCATTGCAAATATGTTATATACTTTACTTCAATATAGACTGATTTACAAAGTTTACAAGCGCATTGGCGGTTGCTTGACGCAATTTATGTTAGCCAATTTTACAGCTAAATTAATTTTTAATAATCTATAGTCTGTTACCGAGTTGGACCGGTTATTTCGAACGTGCCCTGCAGGCTTCTGAATGTACAAAATAGCTGCGACAAGCATCGATCTGGCTTTGTTTTGTTAATAAACTCCTGCAGGTTAAGATGAAAAATTCCTACTGAAATTATGCGCCCACTTAAGTTTTACACGGCAAATTGCTGAGTTAATGTTCTCTTTTGCTTGGTTGAATTGGAACTTGCTCATTGTATTCATATATTACATAATATGTATGGACCACAGATGAAACAAAAATGTGGAAAATTTCAGAACAAAATTGTAAACCGGAATTCCGGTTCCGGTATGGTTTTGCCCTTTGCCGGAACCGCAACCGGAACACGGTTTTCGCTGGAACCGCAACCGGAATTTCGGTTACTCCCTGCTTTTCATGTATTGTTTTCAATGGGTTTAGGGTCAGTGCTGATTTTCTCGATATAGTCTGTTTTCAGTTGTTTGATTACGCATTGCGCACAGTTCATCATGAAATGTGTGTACATGCTTTCGGGTTGGTTGAATACGATCGTTCGTTCATCGAGAGTCCAGCACAAGTATCTCGTGTCTTTTAAGACGGTTTCAGTTGTTTTAAGGTCAATGAACCCGATTTCCAGAAAATAGTCTGTATCCAGTAGTTTGGTACATGGCATAAAAACTGCCATGTCTATTTAGAGGTTTTTCGATATACTGAATACAATGATTTGGTTATCTAATTCCTGTTTGCATATTTCATGGGTTTTCTGTGCCCTTAGGGTCAAAGAAACCGATTTCCAGAATACAGTCTGTCTTCAGCTGCTTGGTTACGCATTCCGTATAGTCTTCAGTTCAGTAACGAATTGAGTATAGGTCATGTGTAATTGTTATATAGGTTTTCTGGTCGGCTGAATACGATGGTTTGGGACTAAATTGGATTCTGTTAAATAGAGACCATCACAGATACTTGATGCGTTGTCAGTTGTTTTCTATGGGCTTACGGTCGAGTAGGTTTTAGGATTCTCGATGGGTTCAGGGTTCAAGATGTTTCAAAACAGTATATACATCAAATACTGCCTGTTACAGGTGATTAAACTAAATGATAATTTAAAAATTACACCGTGCTTGCTCCGTTTCACCCTCGCTTGCGAGGTACTAGTTAATACTATATTGTCTTTCGGCACCGTTGTATCAGCAGCGTCGCTGGTTTTTGGTTTATATGCATTAAATACAGCTTAACTTTTCCGCGAAAACAGTCTACAAATTATCATAGAAAAACTAGTATAGTATCCAAGGTGAAGTTAGTGCTTTTCGCACGGTAAAACCACTTGCTTAGTGTGGCTAGAAAAAAAGCTCAGTGATGCGCCAGTGAATAATATTACATAAAGCAACTTGTGAGTTATAGGCAAGTTTTACTGTGTTGGTTTGCATTACAACATACACTACCAGCTAGGAAGTGACTGCTGCTCGTTTGGTGCTCGCTTACAACTCAAATATGTTATATATGGCGTGCTTGATGTTCGATCAAATGATGACCGCCATTTCTTCCTGGCGCTGTAACATCTATGCCGTTATCAACAGCTGAAAATAGTTTTATTTATTTGTTGGCCGATTTTATTCTCTAGTGATATTTTTAAATTTTGATTAATTCATGAGCTGTTGGCTTAGAGTGATTGATATAATGAAGTGTAGTTTTTACTGCGAAAATTAATTTTTGCAAAACTGTGAATTTTGACAAAATAAGAAGCGCAAACTAATGCAATTTTATAGTAGTAGGATTAAGTTTAGACGGATGCTTGCATTTTGAGGCGATTTGAATGAAATACTAATGGCTCCAGTGCCTGTTGCACAGCCGTCTCGACGGGTACAATGCGTCGATTTGTTATCAATTTGATTTGGAATTTTTTCTTAAGTTGGATTTTCTAATTGTTTGCTGATACATACATCAGTAATAAGTAATTTTATTAACTGTATGATGTTTTGCACATTGTTATATTGAATGCCTATGATGTTATTTTAAAAGGACATTTTCTGAGTCGGCTGGTCAAGTTTAGCCGAACGCTAATAACATTATCGTTGTATGGTCAAATTTTCGGCCTGGGAGAGGAGGAGGGTAAAAGAAACACCAGAATGATCCTATAGATTTCCGCGTTTGTTGAATACGATATAAGAAATAATTGTATTTGCGTGATACACATGAAACAAGGCAAGTGCTAGGGGGCCTATAACAAAGAAAAATCACTCCTAAGCATTATTTTTCTTAAGTTTTTGATTTCTTGGTCATTGTTGAAAGAAATATATTGTCGTACTGGTTTGATATGTGATCAGAATAATCGTGCATTATTATTATCGTCAGATTTTAAAGGAGCTATGGGAGTGGAACGTCAACATGGTCAGACAGCGCTGAATAGCCACTCTCGTTCCGTTTCCCCTCGCTTTGCGAGTCTTTAGCTTATAGTTTCTCTCTTTCGCTTACTAATGAACAGACCGAGATAGTTAAATGTTTACAGTACGGGTGACCTTACGTGATATGCTTACATATACATATGTTTGAACAACAGGACCTATTTCTCGCGAATCTGATACTGATATTATGTATTTAAACGGTATACAATATTTTATCTAAATAGAAAATAAAA
Organism: Trileptium ribeirensis; assembly: GCA_030248225.1. NCBI lineage: Eukaryota > Metazoa > Nematoda > Enoplea > Enoplida > Thoracostomopsidae > Trileptium > Trileptium ribeirensis. The sequence continues at coordinate 8,879 of JASANE010025336.1, read as the reverse complement.
GCTTGAAAATCTTTTTTGAAGTGAAAATATTCACATCATTAATTTTATGTTTTCATATGTAATTTTGTACATGATGGACTAGTTTCACTCAAATTTTTATAGTGTATATATATTAGCTTAAACAGTACGTATAACCTTAATTATTGGGAGCTAATATTCCACTGTGAGTGAAAAACATGTTTGTGGTTATTTTGTCTTCTGCCACCTGACGGTAGCTCAAAAGACACCATCCTTTTGGAACAGCGTTCATCGTTCTTAATATACATTGAAAAAGGTCATTAGAGGACCAAATGTGTGGGGTGAAATATTCCGGTAATTTTAAATATTTTACGAACAAAAATATAAATGATGTCATTTTGGTGGTGTTCTGCGAATAACTACTTTTTAAGTTTATTTACAGTTTACTAGTAGACAGAATCGATGTTTAGACTGAAATTATCGTAGTGTACCGAATGTCGACTGTCTGCTACCTATGATGATCGCAATTAGGATATACAATATTGATGTTCAATTACTTAAACAGGACATATGTTTTATTGCAATTTTTGCTTGATCATTCTCGGTTGTAAACTATTTCATCCCAGCTCTTGTTTATGACCTAGGCTCATAAAATTAAGAAATATTTTTATACCCGACGGTGCTTTGAGCGCAGCAGATTTAGACAAGGTCTGTGCTGTATGCTTGCTACGGAACCATTGGGTGTAGCACCGTTGCTTTACGTTTTGTCTAGCAACCACAAAGCACCAATATTTCAACGCATACCTAATAAACTCGCATAATATATCATAAATCACTCATAGTTGTTTCTTTAATCAGAATCATTCATTGCAAATGTGCAGCTAATCTCAACATTTAATGTGATACTGGACTGGAAAATGCTTTCACCCTATCTTTTATTGCAAAATTTGAGTTCAATGTCTCAAAATCGTTACCCTTATCTCGGAGCTGCACACTGTGGAAACTTGAGCCACATTGAACCAACTATGTTTCATATGTATTTCGAGGCCATAAATGACAACATTGAACTGAATATGGTCCAATTATTTCGTTTCTACATAAATTATTTTTAACTATTCCGTGGTTTCGAAGATATTGGGGAAATATCGATCATACAATATAGAGCTTAATTTGACACAGTTTAATATTTTAAACCACATACCACTGATCGGTCCCAAGTTAGTAGCGACAGTAATACAATATGTGAACTTTTTCGCAAAAATTAATATTTTGGCTTTTCTTTTTGTTTCCAGAGGTATTATCGGCTGTATAAGCCTGCAAATGCAATATATCAAAATGAATGAAAAGTTGAAAAAATATAGATTGTAAAATGTTATTTTTGTCTGCTTAAAATAGTTTAAAAATAAATTAAAATTAATCCAAAATGAATTTTAGAAATTTAACATTGCGGAATTAGTGATTTAAAGAAAATTCTGAAAATGATTGCTTTCACATTTTTAAGTGATGTTGACAAATTTTGAACAGATTTGGTGCAGCTGTATTACATTATAAAAATTATATCCCGCTCAACTTCATGTTTATTTTTTCTCATGTGCTCATGTATTGTGATTTTAGTTTGCGACGCCACTACGATACGCTGTGACATTGACTGGAACTACGTTAATGATTCGCTTGCTTTCTAAACGTGGTGAGTTATTTTGGCTCGATTGCGAAGTTACGCCTTAAGGGAGCAAGACTGTAGCCAGGTGGTCTAGTTCGCCTAGACTCCTATTCGGTCGCTCAAATTTTTTGATATTTGCATGTCGTTGAAAGAATGGATCAATTACATCAGAAATGCTACAATATGAAGCTAATAAACTTACACGAAAAATTAACCCAATTAAAATAAATAAAAATATATATACACAAAAAATGAATTTTCCTAAAATTGTCTGTCGACGATACTTTTTCGATTCTTTTCCTGACTAGGTAGCTGCGAATGTATGAAATACAAAATTTTGTTGGACCTTCTCTCGCTTTTCGCCCACGTCAGTGGGACTAGACGTTCCCTTTTCGAAATCCTGGCTATGCCCCTGGTGGGAGTAAGTAATTCTGGGTTCAGCATATGCGTGGTTTTTATGGATCTTTTTGTAATTTTTTAACAAATTGTATTTTATGTTAAAACTTCGTAATACTTGGAAAATACTGACAGGGTTTAGTAGTTTTGAAACCGGTTTACGACTTTATGTTTGGTTTTTCCAGCCTAGACGTATTTTGAAGTGTATTTCCTGAAAATGTTAACTTATGTCAAATTTCATTGATTTCTACTGGTTCTGTTTTTGTTTAAATTCGGTGAGTATTGCTCCGTGAAAATTAAATGCACAAAGTTTTTGAGACAGTTAAATAGATTCAACTAAAAGAATCCTTCACTAAAGTTTACCAACTGATGTATTGATTATCATCTGTTTATTAAAATTTATAGGCTGCGATTGTTAATTCATTGAAAATTTATTAACTGGGCAAAGTTTTATAACAATTAAGTAGTTTCAGCTAAATGAATCCTGCCTCATTATAGTTATCAACTGATATGTTATTTTATATGTTACTGATATTATTTCTTATATATGGCAAGTTTGTGGCAGAAGCTCAGGTTTTTTAAAAATTATTGAAACTGGGCGAGCGGAGTTTTCACTGAGGGCGCTAGGGAGAAAACGTAAAAATTCTATTTATCAGTCTCTGTCACTCATATTTCATTTTCGGTTGCATGGATTTCGAATTAATTTTTGTTCGACAGGAAAACTGATGACGATGTGCCCATTCGGTGAAGACGGACAATTCCGATCCCATCTTCCAGGTCACAACTGCAAAAACGCATTTTTAGACTTGTTTAGTAATCTCTGCGATACAGGTACCAGTGTTTCGCAGCCCATTTCTTGTATCACAGGCTTGACTCCACACAAAATGAGACCACCAGCAGAGATTCAGCTGATCTGGATCTACAACTTTGCTGTTTGTCGGTCCGCTGTGTGGGTCGCTGTGTATTCGAAATGGTTCGTCGACTGTTTGTCAGAATTATGAATTTTCGAATTTAATCATTGATAGTGTTTTTAGCTCATTTCTTGTTTCCTTTAGGTTATGAGGCACGTTGAATCCGTTGGTGTTATTATCTAAAGTCCGATTTGACTATATTATACCTTTTCATTTCGTTGCAAATGGTTTGTGGTCGGCTAAATAGATTTTCAAAATATAGTCTTTCACGTGTTTCGTTATGTATAATTGCGTCAGGACATGAAGAATAGTCTGGGGGCTTCTTCAAACTACCAAAATTGTACGTGAAGACATGACTTGGGAATCCCCCCGAAAATATCAGTGGAGTGATTTCCTCGATTCATCTGGTGGACCCCCAGCTGAACTGGGAGGCCATAAAGTACTGTAACCGTCAGAAAATATCAAATATGCCTAATTTGACAACTGATTGTAATTATTGTGCTTACTTAAAAAGAGGAAATTTTAGTGATTTCGATATTTGCTATTAGTCCAGGTTACTACGTTGTATCACTACTATCTCAGCTATCTCTTTTAGGCTATATCAGACCTGTGCCAAATCGCGAACGGCTGCAAGGAATGTACGAAAAGCGTCGCAAACGTATGATGCGTCAGTACGCTGATTTTCGGGATTCATGGGCCGACGCATTTCGACGACATCGTAACAAACATCACGACCAGTAGTCAAGTTTCCAGATTCAGTGAGATCCAGAAAAGCAGGAATGGTGATGTCGTCTCGATAGTGGCGTGTCCACAGTGGAGAGTGGGGACACCCCCTCCACATTTTCCAAAATCCCACCATGTTCGTGAGATCTTCCCTTATGTCCGCCCTGCCCCCACTAGGGCGAAACCCCATTTTAAACTAAGTCCAAAATTCATTGATATCTAATTTTATGTTTTAAGAATGAAACATGGTTTTGAAACATTAATTGCTATTATTTCTAATGATAAAATGTTGTTTTATGCCTAAAAATATTTTTACGACAGTAAAAGTACATGAAAATTCGGAAATATTTAGCATTTTTAAGCAAAATTTACTCCCCCTCTTGGAAATTTCCTCCGAGAATAAACCTGCGGGCCCCCGAAGTTCCCACACCCCGCTTTTCGGAAGACTGAACAGGCGAGCAATGTACTGTGACGCAAAAAATTCGATGTATTGGATTAAGTTAGCTGCTCGAGACAATAGGGATTTTTCCACATGATTTTTTATCTAAAGATTTTTAGGTAGACTACAGAAAAGTTTTGTAAACTTTTCGTTACGAATCTTTTACAAGTGTTGTGAGAATTTCTCCGTCACGTCTAAGTTATGCCGGCATTCTTTCGAGACCTTTCGAGGTTGAAATTTTGTTTGATATAAAAAAATTTCTCAAACGCTTCTCAGTTACGCTGGTATAGACAGTGCTATCTGTGGATAGTGCGTCTACCAGGTTAGCAAATCTTAAGTAATTAGTTATGCTAGCGCCTGTTGCAGCATCACCAGTTTATAATAAACCCTAATTTAATATTACAATTTTTTTTATGTGTATCAACATAAAAGCTTTTCTCAAAATACTTGCTAATACACTAACTTTATATTATTATGGTTCATGTACACAATCTTAATGCTTCAAACGTTTCACTGTGTTAAAGCTACCGACGAAGAGTTAAGAGCCTAAAGTTTATGGTGCGTATATTGTTTATATTTTGCCTATTTAGGGCGTGCACATTATTGCAGTTCGTCTGTCTTGTCTGGTCGGATTACTGTGCAATTTTCGGTATAATTCCTTAAAGCTCTTGTGGTTAGGCAGCTTGGTGATTGTGTCGTATTGGATGATAACTCTTAAATTACTACCTGCTCTTCTTTGTAAGTATAAGATATTAAAGCGAATTTGTTCAAAACTTTGGGTATTGAATTTCTATGTTCTGGTTCAAGAGTTCACGATATGTTCCAGACGACTCATCTGTGCTTGTGTCGCGGTCACATCTGCAGTAGTGAAGAAAACAGCGTTCTACGGGGCCATTGTGGATTTGTGGTCTGTAATAGTTCACAGAGACGGAATCTCCAGTTTGTCTCTGGTGCCAGGCCGATAACCTGAGGTAATGGGGATAGTTGGGAAATAGATAAAACAGTAACCCTAGCTGTTGCTTTATATATCGACTAGTTCTTGGATTGCAACCTGAATGAAATTGAGTACAACTATGGGGTCTTTTCTTTTAGCCCCCCAGCCCGAATTTGGTCAATTTTGAAGATACAGAGCTGATTTTGGTATCAATCGATTCAGCTTGATGAGGCGATTCAGAAAATTCAAGAAATACACTAAGGCTGCGTTATAACGTTAGAAAAAGGAACAGCTTAGAGCCGGGCCGGACTTAGGCTTAGTGTATGTCTCATATAAGAGCCTTAGCCTTGGATAAGACTAAGGCTTAGGCTTAGTATATCGCGAACGGCATTGCCTGCATTTTATTGCCGCCCTTCAGGGTTACTTGGGCCCTCATAACTTTCTAACGGTGGCGTAGATTTCAATAAAATACACGTCAGTAGATTTCTCTCATCAAACGGAGTCGAACGGTACCCAACATGACCATATTCCGAATAAAAAATTTTTGGGTTCCATTGGGAATTGCAATGTTCCATTCCAAGGGACCATTGGGGCCTCGAAAAATCGGAAAAAAATTTTTTTCAGGGATGTGGGTACAATGAGTATTTTCTGAATCGCGTCATCAAGCTGAATCGATTGATACCAAAATCAGCTCTGTATCTTCAAAATTGACCAAATTCGGGCTGGGGATGCTAAAAGAAAAGACCCCTAAGTTGTAGCGGCCCTTAACATTCGTGTTCGTGCCCTGGTACGCTTTGATCTACCCTCGATCAGGGGAGGTCTCGAGGATCACAAAAATAGCAAACGCCGGCTGGGATAATGGAAAAGAACCCAAAATTTCACCCATTTTGGCCTGGGTGGGGAGTGGGTAAACAAAGACCCCAGAATATCGTTTTTCAAAGTTTACATTTGTAAACAATAATTTATAAATAAAATTCTGGTCATTCACGCAGGTGCTGCAATTCCGCCGCCGAAGCTAGGGTACTGTTAGACTGGGCGGTTCGGAAAGTATTTATTGCCAAGTGTAGACGCGTCGAAGGGCTGTCGTATGCTATCGTTGAGTTGACTGGGACGGGTGTACGCTATCCTTCAGGTGACTGAGTTTTATTATGTACCATGGTACTGTTGCCAATTTCACAATGTCCTTAGCTGCCCTAAATGCTGAACAGCTTGAGGTTTTGGTGTATGGTTGGTTGTAGATTGGCAGACTACGTAGGTACATAATTTATTTGTTTCGATGGCATGAAAAGATTCGCTAGGCCCGGAATACGGGCCTTTGTAGCGATAGTGTAGTATCTGATTTACAGGGGTATATACCGGTCGGCCCAAAAACGACGTTATGTTATGGTTATAAGGCGGTAGATGAGGTAATCTTCCTGAGGCGTTGGCGTTTACGTGAAACGCGACACTCTGGGATTCTTGTTCAGACCAAACACCGTCAAAATAAAATTATACAGCAACACTAACACTACAAGGTTGTGCAGAAACATAATTATGCAGTCAACTAAGCCTTAACTATGCACCTGAGATTGCAATAGGTGTCAAACTCTAACGTTAACGTATAGAATGTTACGACATGCCGGATTTAGTTGTAATCAATAATGAGCTTGTTGTAACAGATTTTTGTTTCTGATGACTAGCTGTTAGAAACTTCTGTTTCTTACAGCCAGCTGTAACATGCAAAAATCTCGTGCAGCCAACCGGTAAATATTTATTTGAAACCCTAAAGGATAGGTATTAGAGACTTTTTTACCTGGCTGTAAAAGACATTTTCTAACAGCTAGAGACAAGAATCTGTTATGGTTAGCTGCAAGAGATTTTAGTCTCTAACAGCTAGCTGTTAGAGATTTCTGTATTTATTGGGTATCTATAAAGGGCTAAAGTCTTGCATATATCTGTTAGGAATTTAAATATCGAACAAGCAGTCATTAAAAACAAAACTCTAGTATCCGTTTGTAAGAGACTAAAACCGTCCATTAGAGTTTTTAGTTTCTTGCAAACGGCTGGTAAAGACAAAACTGCCCACTTTTTGCGCTCGTTATTCTGTGAAACCTGCATTATCTCTTCAGGATTCCCAGTTCAGGCTCGTCGAAAAGTTTTCTAATTGTTTGAGCCAAAAATTCGACAAGGACAAGTTAGCAGATTACTTTTCGCTTGAAATCAGCTATGTAAGGATATAAGCTCATCATTATTTGCAGCTATATTACAAGTGCGGCGTTATTTAGTTGTATATATATATATAAATTTAAATACTAGTAATGCATCATTCACAGAGAAGTGCGTGCACCAATTGCACACCGTAAGCTATTGCAGCGACCATGTTGTAAAAAAGCAATATTGTCGTGGCATTATGTTATTGCAAACATAGCGTAATCAATAGCATAAGCGAAAATATTGCTGCTACAATAACACTGGGTTTTATTGCAACTTCAGTAAAGCAAAAATATTACAGCTACAATAATATTGGCTTGTGTTGCACAACCGCAGAACAGCTACAATATCAACTAGCCGCTTTTGAACCTGCAATAACTCGACCGTTCTACGGTTGTGCAACACAAGTCAATATTATTGTAGCGGCAATATTTTAGCTTGTGCTGTTGATTGCGCTATGCTTGCAATAATATAATGCTATGACAATATTGTTTTCTTACAATATGGTCACGGCAATTGCTTACGGTGTGCAATTCGTGTACGCACTTCTCTGTGAATGATGCATAACATTTAAATTAATGTTACGTTAGCAGTTTTTTTGAATAAGCTACACCCTTCCGCAGCAGTATTTTCTCGAAATAGAGTTTCTTGCATTTTTTGCACAAGACATGTTTTTCATATTAACCGGAAAAAACTGGTGTACATTAGCCATTACTTTTTCTTTTCCTGTGCCGTAACATTTTCAATTTTTTGTCCGCGTTGTAACTCGAGTAGTTCTCATTTGATCATATCTGTCCTGTGTAGGAAAACCTAAACTTGTGTTCCAGGTTATCCGCCATATTGAAAAACAAAATCGCGCGCAAAAATGAACTTCCGCATGCAAAGCTATTTTGTGTCGTACAGGCGAGTAATAGCCAACAGTAAAGTAAATATTCTTATTTATTTTAGCCAATCTGAAATTTTTATAGCAATTATGGCACCAATAATGATGGACACGAACATAGCGAAGCCAATCGTAATTAGCTTCAGTTGGGACAGAAATCACAGTTAGAGTTTGGGGCACCACGATATGGAATTGGGACAAATAATAGTTCCGCGCCCGACATAAATATATATGCGGCGCGTTTAAATATACTGTTTGGGACTGTTTTTAAGTCTGGCAATTCTATCATGTTACGATGTTACGTTATGTACAAAATCAGTAAACTTCATTACAAATGTGGGTTTCGTTTTTAACTAAAACAGGAAAATGAGCTGATTATTGAAAAACGCCGTGCACAAATTGCTATTCTCGTTGTTAAAAAAAGAATATAGCCTGTTGGCGCACGTTTGAAGTCATCATGCGATATTGGTATAGCAATAGTTTGGTGCGTTAAGTATGTGCATATATACTGTCAATAAAGGGATCTCCACGTATTGCTGTGGTATTGCATATAGTTATGGAAAACCATGTGTATATATTTTCACTATCTTGGGAGTTTGAAGTAAAATTGCAGAATTTACCTTACTTTTCACGCTCAGGTGAGTTAATAAAATTTCAGTGGGCCGTTCCTCTCAATTCTTGAAGCAGGCTGGGATCAGAAAAATTAAATATCGACAACATTTTATGTAATAACCGGTGACGCAGCTGCATGGCGCAACTTCCTAACACCATGCCCATACGACCCC
>JASANE010025335.1:0-37600 GCA_030248225.1 Trileptium ribeirensis | reverse complement strand
TACGCAAATTCGCACTGTTACTTTTTTATATAACTGAAAGCAAGGGTGGTGGGTTAGACTTTGTTTCCATCGTTAACTAAATCTAAGACTCATCTCTATTTTAAATCTCTTGATTAGGCGCCACTTTAACTTAAACTTAGGAACATGTCGGGAAAAACGAATCTTGCAACCAGAACGACACTGGCCGGATTTTTTATAGGTTGACTGATTCCGAAAGACATAATCCCCCGAAACCCAAAAATTTCATTTTTACCACCACAGATTAACGCCTTCCCACATTTTTCAATTTTGCTACAATTCTGCTTAATTATTTCTTTAATTTTTGCTAATATTTTGCCGGTTTTTCTAAATATTGCTAAAAATTTTTCTTATCTTACACAATTTTTGCTAAAATTTGCCCCAATTTTTACAGAATATTATTATATTTGCAAAAGTCCTGTTTTAACTCCTAGATACAGCCTCCCCCTTTGTTACGGCATACAGCTGACCTTGCAACTCTGCCCCTAGTTTCAGAGGCGTAAAAACCCTGGCGGCGTCACTCAGAAAAATGTTTGGAGACGATTCATGTTTTATCCACCGTTTTTAGATTACTAAGACTATAATCATTTCTTTCGATCACTTAAAATAATTTCTGAATTTTAGTAACTCAGCCTTTTCTAAGCTATGCTACAAGATAATTTACTGCAAGCTCCAGCAGGTGCTACTAAATTATTGTAACTATTAAATTTTGATGAATAACATAGCAATATTGTCGTCACATTTCTAACCCACGTTGGGATTTCAAAGCAAATTTAGCTCTATGCTGTATCCCAGACGGTCGATAATATTGTGTTTCTTGTTTAAAATCAAACGTTTTATCGCACAAACTGCTACACATTTTAGGTAAAGCAGGTTTCATTGTTTGTTATAGATCAAGAAATGAAAGCTTATCGGTGCAGTGATATTCAAGGCTAAATATTACCTGTATTGTTGGTCTATACAAAGTTATGGGATGTAAATTACTTTCATTAGGATAGACCCTAATTATCAAAATTTTCCTGTGCTACATAATGTTGACACATAATAATGTAATTGGGGGACTGTTAGCGCCCTGAGGATCTGTCCGCTTTGAGAGCACAAACGATCAGACTTTCGGCTGAGGCCGCCATGAGAAAAATATTTCTTTTTGCCTTCGGTGCTATTCATAACTTATCTCCGCGTGATGAGATTCGGTAAAGTTTTATTTACAATACCAAAACTAGTGAAGCTCGCTTGCGAGCCAGAATTCGAGTGGTGAGGACAATCCCCCGAAGTCTGTTGTAGAAAGTACACACAAACAAAGCCTACACACAGTACGCAGGTGCAGCATTATATAAACTGTGAGTGATGAGTCATAGTTACGCCCGCCTCTTTTGATAGCCAACGTATGCAGTAGACAAAACATCATACAACGAGTACAAAAACAATGAACTAACAATTTAATAATTCAATAAAACCCTAAATTGACCGTGAAAAGAACGTTAAAGAATTCAAACCGACACTTGAGAAAAATCTCATTTTTCATACCAAGTACGAAGCAGAAGTGTGAAAAAGATTTGCTACACAATATTCTTGACACTCGCAATGAGCTTGTAGGCCGAGAAAACCCCATATCCGACACTAAAACCAACAATAAACACACATTCAGGTGCTTTTCCCACGACTTGTCACCAAAAATTTCGAAAACGTCATTCTTTTATGCCAAGTATGAACCAGAAGTGTAAAAAATATTTGCCCAACAATATTTTAACCCTTGCAATGAGTTTATCTGCCCAGGAAACCCCATATAAGACACTAAAAGCAACAAACAATACACATTTAGGTGCATTTCCCACGACTTTTCACCAAATATGAATTTGGCGCCAACTATAAGCTTATAGACTCCAGATTGGGAAGTAGTTGAAAAACTTGTTATATATCGTTGGAAAGCCCTGGTAAAGCTACATGGAATAGGCCTATTAGTTTGCGGATCCTCGTTTACTTATTGAGAAAATTCGCAAAAACTGGAGGGGAGCCCGAAAAATGGGCCAAAATGACGTCATTTTGCCCGATAACTTTTCTCACGGGAAAAATTCAAAAACCGGGCTCCTTCACTAGACCTAAATCGACCATTGCGGTTCGAATGAGCTATCTTGCATCAAAATCCGCCCAACCGTTATCGAGATCCAGGTGCGACACACAGACAGGACTTCCTCAACCCCCCTCCAGAGCCAAAATTGAAAATTCTCGTTCCACTCGCTGTGGAATGGTCACGATGTGCCCTTAAATAGAACAGTAAGACTTGCCCTCACCTTTCGTTTCAAAATTGTCAAACTATGCTTTTAACCAGGTTTTCTCATTCGCTGAAAATATTGCCAGGGCATGACTTCACCTCCACCCCGACTGCTTTGGATTGAATTGTAAAAATTCTTCAAAGTTCCATATTTTGAATAAACGAGCAAAAACGCGAAATTGGTATTAAATGGTCTCAGAAACGGCGCAAAAGCATTTTGTCTTTAGTTTAGAATAGATTTTCAAACTAATTTTTTGCTGGAATTATTTAAATTTTCTCAAATTTTACATATAACTTTCTGGAGTTTGCACTTTTTATTCCAACTTGGAACCGCGTTTTGGCGGAGAGAGCCCATAAACTCGCCCGGTGTTTTTACAGGGTCACCCCATTTTTAGCCAGGGCCACCGAAAATGTGCTCATGCCTTCCAGCCTCTTTTTGTTTTGGACAGGTGATTTACCTACGTTCTCTTTGCTGAAACAGCGCTATGCGTTGTTGAGGTGAGATTCAGAGATAAATTTAGCAGTTGGAAATACAAGTCAAGACGAATAACGAATATCATTGATTTTCTGTAGAGAGGCGAGAGACTTACAACTTAGGTGGTATTATTACTTTTTAGTGAACACCCCCCATGGGTCGCTGTGGTTCCGAATTTGGTCCGTCGACCCTTTGTCATGCTTATCTGTTTTTCAAATTTCGGCAAGTTATTCCATGTATTTCCTTGTGTCTATTAGGTTTGCGAGCACACTAACAGAGGCTTTAAAATTTAAAATATGATATAATTTAGTGTTTTGGGAAACACGGTTAAGAAATTGCCTGAAGCGCTGCCAAAGCGCGTCTCATAGATGGTAAGCTATTTTATATTTCGACAGGATTTGTAAAATTTATAGTTTCAGACTAGAATTTTAGCAGCAAAAAATTGGTTATTTTTATGTCAACTAGTGCGTGTTTCTACCGTTGCGCCGCAAATCATTTTAACGGTAGATGAACCAAAAGGAGCCCCAGGAGTTTTTTGCGCGAGGAAATATTTTTTGCTTCAGTTGATGACCTGCAGCATTAACTGCATTGAGTGAACATACTTGGCATCCGAAACGTCTACAACACCTGATTAATTTAAATTAGGATCGTTTAAATCCCAAATCCAATAATATTTTAACTGTTTATAATCACTTTGGCAATTATTGTCATATTTTTGTTTCAGTTATTCGTGACATTGATCGTAGTGTATTTCCTGCACCCGACGGTCTATCCAATTCGTCGACGTCATTCGTCGCCGGCGGTTTTATGAGCAATGTCGCCAAACCACTGCCTGCGCTGCCTGATACGTTTGCAGACGATGAGCAAAGCGAAAAATGGGATTCGTTCTGTAGGTGGTGTAGTTATTATGTAGCAAAATCGAGCAGTTCCATTTCTAGATTAATTTAACGTTAATTTCGAAATGAACAGATCTCAGCCGCTTTAGTTATCGATCACATGCGAAAAAATTGTAATCAATCTTTTGTTGAAAGTTATGCAAAATTAATTTTGTTGAAGGTACAACGTTGTAGTAGCACAAAAACATAAGAAAATTAGATAATGAATAAATGGAAACATATTCTGTTGAAAAGCTTTGCTAATAATTATTATTCTGATTTTAGGTAATAAAAAGCTAACAATCTGCATCGTAACTCGCCTATTCAATTACTGTCGAGGCGACAAAAAATAACCGCAGCCGATATAATTCATCGAAGTTTTCTTAAGTTTAAATTTTGCTCTATTTTTCGCTGTTTTTTGGCAAAGCTGTGGGTTTTTCTCAGTAGGGTAGCTAGTTTTCGCTTCGTGCATTTCTAATTGTAGCGTGTCTGGACAACAACGATTGTTTAACACCTAAACCAAACTTAACTCAATTATTTTATTATCATATAAGCATTACGCAAATTGGTTAAATATATTATAATGGGTAAAACTACTAAATATGCTAACATGGTAACTAAATAATAAACCAGCAAATCTTATTTATTAAACGGAGCGAGCGAAACGAGCGGAGTTTCTACTGAGAGCACTATGGGGGATCGTGAAAATTTCTTTTTTTCTTCTGCCCACTATCATTCATAACTAATTTTCTTATGCACGAATTTAGGCAAAATTTTTCATGCAATAGCAAAATTGACGGTTATGTTCCCTTCAGTTGAACCCCCCATGTTCCATGGCAAATTGGAAAAAAAGAAGATTTTAAGGATTCTTTGCTAAATCAGGACATATGGGTACCAGTGTTTCGCAGCCCATGCCGAGCGACACAGGCTTCACTTTGAAAAATAGGATTAACTAAAGGATTACAGAATCAACTCATCGAGATTTGTAAACGTGTTGACCACGATATTTTGTGAACCATTCACTGGCCGCAGTGGCTCGAATATGATTCATCGACCATATTCCGGAAATAGAGATTTTATCTTTCGCCGTGCTGTTGCTTGTTTTAGACTTACAATGAGGTCTATTAGATCATCGAGCATGCCGGATACGATAGTTTTGCCATCTAGAGTTCAGCTTCACTAGATTATACCTTTTCATTGGGGTTTCAGAGGTTTTACGATCGACGATCCAGATTTTCAAAATGTTCGATTTCATTTGTCTGATTATGTATTGCGTGAATAGCACCAGAAATGGTTTAGATATAGGTATTTATGAATAGTGAATACAATGATTTGGTTATGTGGAGTACAGCATGCATATTTCGCGCCTTTTCATGGTATTTTCAATGGGTTTACGGTCGATGAACCCGATTTCTAGAATATAGCCTATCTTCAGTTGTTTGGTTACGTATTACGTACAGTCATCAGGAATTGCCTGTACAAGTTTTGCGGTAGGTTTTATATGATTTGGTTATCTAGAGCCCAGCACAAATACATGATGCGTTATCAGTTGTTTTCCGTGGGTTTAACGTCTACGACGTTTTATAATTTTCACTGAGTTTGGAGTTCAAGAGGTTTTAGGGTTGTACATACATCAAACACATCCTATTGCAGATGATTAAACGAAATTATAACGTAAAAATAAAACCACGCTCGCTCCTTTTCACTGTCGCTCGCGAGATACTAGTATATTCCGTCTGTAATTTGTGCCAAATTTACACGGTATCATGACAACTTTGTAGTAAAATTAAAATAGTACTTTGACATGTGCCTAATTAATTGAGTTAACTAAATATCTTGTTATGCGTAAATACCGGTATTGGTGTGTGAGTATTATAAAATTTTTATGTTTTTCTCTTATACTTAAGAATAGTATCGATAAAATGTAGGGTCTTGGGGCTTAATCTCACTATTGCAGTGTTATACAAATGATGACGCGGTTTTGCTACATATCTGAACATGTGACATTAACTACGGCTTATCTGTTAAATACAGTGTTGAACAGTGTCTCCATTTTGTGACCAGAGCGCCGTAGTAATCCGCTTGCAGTATTTATCGTCCAGTAGCTGCGACTAGGGGTTGGAACTGATGTTAATTTCAAAAATTGGCAAATTAGGAAACCTTTGAGTAAGGAGTAACTGGAATTCTGTTTGCGGCGAAAATATTGTTCCGGTTCCGGCAAAAGGCCAAAACGATACCCAAACCGGAAGTTCGATTTAGAAATTTTATTTCAAATATTCTATATTTTTACTTCATCTGTGGTCCAAACATTCAGTTATCTTACCGGAACCCAGTGATGCCAAATTGAGGTAACCATTCTTTGGCTGGATAGAGAGCCGATGGCTAACATTAGCTTGTTGCTCTTGTAACAATTGTCATGCTGAAACCACGGAAAAACTGAGGCACTAACGTGGACGCTCCGGCGCGACGGCAGTGTGTGAGTGGTGAGGCAATTCTTTGAATTTGGCAGTTTTCTCAGCAGTAACGACATAATCGTTCCATATGTTTATGAATCGTTGCGCGAAATAATAGTGGCAATAGCTCAAGCACGTCGTGTGCAGCGCTCATAGCTTGAGACAGTGTTGTCGTAATCCGGCAGCAAAGGCAAATTCGAATAGGCGGGACCAATCATAATCCACTAACCTGTGCAAGGCTCAACCGGCGAAGACGAGTTTTGTATGAGTGGTTGCTCAGGTTTGATATTTTTATTTTTTTAACTTTCCGCATTTTTGCTTCATCTGCGGTCCAAATATATGTAATTACGCACAATGATCAAATTTCGAGGCCCACCGTTGCACTCGCTCGATGAGAACGACGTCTCGGACATAGTGAGGGTTCCAAGCTGTCTCGAAAATAGTGAGGGTTCCAAGCTGTACTCGCGTAGTTCACCTAATATATACACATTTATCAAGTTACAAATCAACCAAACAAAAGCAAAGATTAACCCAGCAAATTGCCCAGTGAAAGTAGGACACATAATTTCGGTGGGAATATTTCATCTTACACTTGAAGGAGTTTGTTAAACCAATGCCATGTTTATGCTTGCAGCAACTATTTTACACATTCAGAAGTCTTCAATGTATATAACAGGGTATGGATTATTTAGAAGTACTTAAATGTAAGCTTGGCTAACTTAAATTGCGTTAAGCACCAGCTAGTGCGCTTGTAAACCTTGTAAGTCACTGTACATTGGAATAAAGTAACATATCCGCAACGAAGCCAGAATTTCGTTCCTGGCAATAAACTGTATTCAGAACGTAGTGGAGGTGTGTTGCAGGGGTGAAGTCTTTTCAATTCCGTCTGTGTGATCAGCCATAACGAGGGAACGACTTAACCGATTTTCATGATCTTGGATTCATTCGAACCGCATAGTCGATTTACCGTATACATTTCCGAGCGTTATTTGATTTGGCTTCTGGTTCCGGGCTCGGGGTTAAAAGGATTGGTTTTCCCCATTTAACCCCATTTCAGTATCCTTCACGGAAGCAAGGTTATTTTTTATCTTAACTTTCGAATTTTTTCTCTTATTGGTTTTATTTAATAGTAAAATGATAAATGCCGATGCCTGTTTTTTGATTAAGGCTCCGGTTCATGGAGTTTCAGGTATGGCACCCCGTGGTTCCGCGACCCAAAATTCGCTAAATTGTTCAGACGTCCTGAACAGCTGAACAGTTTCACTTGGGGTTTTCGGGCATGGCAAACTCATTACTGGTGTTGATTCTGCTCTTTCTATCGATACGGGGGTATGGCGCCGCCGTGGTTCATCGACCCAAAATTCCTAATTTTACTGTTACGTCCTGAGAGGCTGATAGCATGTACTTGGGGTTTTTGGTGCTTGGGAAACATATTGCCGGCGTCAATTTCGTTCTAACTTAGGCGGTATTGTGTGATATTTACATATGGCATATCGACTTATGCTATCGAGAGCTGATTGGCGCGCATGCAAAATGCGTAGGTGTACCTTATGCTTCACTACGTTCTGCAATCTTGATAGAATTACTAGTCTACTTTATTTGTTACTGTAGTTATTTTTAACAAATTGTACAATGTTAATTTTAGATTCTATTCTGGATTCTTTATCGGGAAGCTTTCCTTTTATAAAGGATGCTAATATTTCTCGACTTGATTGCGGTGCTGTTGCTGTCACTGCAGATGGTTATCCAATCATCGGCGAATTGCCAAAGGTATTTGATATGTTGTCATTATATAGATACTTGCACGCCCAGTGCGTGCGTTTAACTATGTATTAACAAAAAACAGCAACCAATTTTATCGTATTGTCGTAAATTTTGCCAGTGACAAAAATCAAAGTGATAATCATCGTTTAGGTGATTTAAGTCATTGTTTTGTTTACAATAGGAAACTGTAAACTACATTATGTAGAAGCAAACTAGATGGGGTGCTGCCAGAAATGCTAAAATATGGTGGTGGTTCAATGGTAGATGTCTGAAGACAGATGTATCAAAGTGATAATCATCGTTTAGGTGATTTAAGTCATTGTTTTGTTTACAATAGGAAACTGTAAACTACATTATGTAGAAGCAAACTAGATGGGATGCTGCCAGAAATGCTAAAATATGGTGGTGGTTCAATGGTAGATGTCTGAAGACAGATGTACGCCGTAATATGGAAGCAAAGTAAGGCTGCAGATAGTTGGCGAACAGCCATCATCGTTATTCATTTGTTTAAGGAGATCGTATGGATTGCAGAAACTATCGTGGCTTTTTTATATTAAGTACTGACTTTTAAGTGTTGGAAGTCGTCATAATGAACCGCTTCAAGAAGACGCGCCATAATCTCACGAGGTAGATCAAACGGTTTCAGACCAAGAAGAGGCTGTATAGACCATATAATCCAGTCTGCGCTGCGTTTATTATTACTTGTAAACTCGCAAGCGAGTGTGACACGAAGCGAGCACACTAATTGTATCAATCAGATCATGGCATTTATGTTCGGAACCGGTCTCTGCAATGTTTAAACAGGGCTTTTTAGTAACCCGAATTAGTTTTTAATGTTAAATGAGCTTTCTAAAGATTACTTCTAAAACATATTATAAGTACAGTCTATATTTGTGCCAGATTGTCAAACGATAGCGTATTTGTTATGTAAAATATATTTTGTACTTTGTTCTATTGTGCGAATCTATTATGTAATCAGAAAGTAGCCTAGTAACTCACAAGCGATTATGAAACGGAGCGAGCGTGGTTTTATTTTTAAGTTAATGTGTTTAATCACCTGTAACAAGCTGTGTGGTGAATCATATTCGGCCCCACAGCGGCTCAGGGAGTTGTCCGACAATAAAGCCGTGGCCAGTAAAGTGGTAGATCTGGAAGAGCTGGGTCTGTATTCATTTTTCGATGCAAAGCTTGGGTCGCGAGGTGTCAGCTGCGAAACACTGGTACTCGTAGAGCCAGATTTGGCAAAGAAGGCCAAAAACTGTTTTTGCCATTTTGACCCCGAAGATGGTGTTCAACTAAAGTGCACATCCTCGTCACTTTTCACAATCACATGCCATAAATCTGATACAGAATTAACAACATTAATGGATATCCACCGTTTGTTTGTCCCGGATTTTGTGCAGTCGCTGTTCAGCAGTATGTTTTCTAGTTTTACACCAACTTCGGTTGCTGTTACGCATGGTGCAGCTATCTTGGTAATGATAAACATTTGTTCAACGATTTATCTGCTCGTTACACCAGCGTTCAATAATCTCTTTGTGTAACAAAGCTGGTGTGCGTTTTTGTCAGCTGCTGTTACACTGTTGCAGCTACTAGGATTTCTGTTACAGCAGCAGTGTAAAAATATTATTCCTCATTGCACCATGCACATTATGAATCTCGTGCTTATTACTATTCGAGGATGCTAAAACATTCAAATTAGTTAACAGAAATTTTTTGAAAATTTTCAAAGTGCTCAGAAATGAAAAAAATTGCACACGGTGGTTTTCTGTGACTCTGAAAATGAATATGACATTTGTGAAACTCTAAAACTTGCCCGCATGTGCTAATATGTTAAGCTAAGTCATTAATTAGTTGCTATAAATTGCTGATTGCTATAAATTGCTATTAGTAGTCATAAATTTCTGATTTTTTGGCTCCGAGTTTTTCGATGTCGTTGATCACAAATATGTGACTTTTAAACTTCTATGATTTTATCATGTATGCTAATTTATTTGATATTACTAATTCATTTGCTAATTTTTTACCTATCTAGCTTTTTGTAAAATGCATTTGACATCAAAGGTCTAAAATATGATATTTAGTATAAATTGATTAAATATTTAGTTGAAGTACATTTATACATAAATAAAATATAAAATACTTTGCCTATTGCTCCGCTCACTATTTATTATTTTTATTAGTTTAACAATATTCGGTTTCATTAAAGGCAGCAGAACACTTTTCACCAGCAAACATGTTTAACAGACCCAATTAAACACACTATCCAAATTATCCTCCTTCGCAATAACATTTTTGTCAGGGATTTCTTTTTCAGTGTGTCTAAAGAGCATTTATCTTTTTAGTCAAAGGCGTCACGCCGCCGTCCCATGTTTCTGCTGGTTTTTAAATTATATCTTGCGGCTGCTAATATAATGGCAACTTGATTTGTTATTTCGTATATATTCAGTTGTTGCTGTTGCTTATATTTTGGTTATTTTAATAACATTATTTATCCAGTTTTCACGATAGTGTTGAGATTTCGCCGACGGAAGCTCCACTGTATGTTATATATGTAGCGTTGTTCTAAATTTTAGTACAAAAATCTTTACACACTCGGTGGTTGGTCCGGCCACGGACTTAGCTTGGCTCCTGGTGCTGCTGAATTATTGGCTCATTGGATCATCTCAAATCAACCGGAGAGTGACGTGTCGCGAACAGACGTTGCACGATTTCACTCGATTCATTATAATGCAAATTTGCTAAAAGCCCGAATTCCCGAAATTATCGGTGAGTTGATGATAATCTCTAATGGAATAATTCGTCTTCGAATTCGCTTCTAGTAGAAAAATGTTGCTTAACACCTTTTTGCACCAAACTTTTCAATGTGGGTTTATAGTCTAAGGAGCTAAACCTAATTGTCCTGGCTATAAGAAATTTCAGAAACAGTATAACTAGTAAAAGTCGGTGAGTTAATGATAATCTCTAATGGAATAATTGGTCTTCGAATTAGCTTCTAGTAGAAAAATGTCGCTTAACATCTTTTTTGCACCAAACTTTTCAATGTGGGTTTGAATAGTCGAAGGAGCTAAATCTATATGTCCTGGCTATAAGAGATTTTAGAATCAGTATAGCTAGTAAAAAATCTGTGAGTTGATGATAATCTCTAATGGAATAATTCGCCTTCGAATTCGCTTCTAGTAGAAAATGTCGCTTAACACCTTTTTGCACCAAATTCTTCAATGTGGGTTTGAATAGTCGAATGAACTAAGTTTATTTGTCCTTGGTTATAAGAGATTGAGAAATAGTATAGCTAGTAAAAATCGATAAATTGTCTCCTTTTACGCTTTGTTGGTGTGTGATACAAGGGTACATGTAGATTTTATGATTGCTACAACTACATATGTCTGTAGTATTCTTACCACTTTGCCGGTCGATTGCTAACTTTTTGTGCATGCGTTATCTGGTTATCCCAAACAACATAGCAAATAACTGGGTGATCTGAAATTGGGATTCCAGTTCGAACTGGTTTTCACCTGATGGGGAGGGGCAAAAAGTTGGGTTCACCTTACGTGAAACTTAGGAGCCTTAGCTAAACTTCGAACTAGAAAAAAGGAAATGCTATGCATTGCTGATTCACAGTTAATATTTAATATAATCAGAACGTAGTGAAACGTCGTTGGAGCATCTTCAGTAAAAGACGACAACGGCAACATAATAATGACGGAGTCTGGTATATGTGACAGATGGGCATAGTATTTTGAAAACCTACTCAACGAAACAAACCCGTTTCGCACTGATTTTGACACTCAGGCAGCAGAAGGTCCAACTCCTGGCGTCAACAAGCAGGAAGTCATAGAAGCGATGCGCTCGATAAAATCAGGCAAAGCACTCGGCCCAAGCGGTGAGACATTTGATATGATCGCAGCTTCTGGTGACGCTGAGCTAAATGCGTTCTTTGCAGTGGTATCGGAATTCTGGACTTCAGAAACTATCCTCAGTGCATGGTCATCAAGTACGACAATACCTATTTACACAGGGAAAGGTGACCCGCTTGCTTGTTCGTCGTATCGAGGAGTTCGACTGCTTGAGCACGGCATGAAAATCGTTGAAAAAGTAATCGAGGCTCGTCTACGGAATTGTATAGCAATTTCGAACAATAAATACGGATTCAGGGCTGGTCGTTCGACAATTGACGCAGTCTTCATCATCCGACAGCTGCAAGAACGATATCTTAGTTAGAAACAGTCTATCCATAACATGTTCGTCGATCTGGAAAAAAGCTTTCGACCGCATTCCTCGATCAGCTATTGAATGGGCTCAGCGGAGACAATTGTTTCCTGAGCGACTAGTGAAACTGGTCATGGCGACTTACTCTCAAACACGGACAAAAGTGAGCACAGCTGCAGGTACAAGCAAAGACTTCAAAATAGATGTTGGTGTACATCAGGAATCTATACTAAGCGCCCTTTTATTCATCCTGGTAATGGAGAAGGCTACTAAAAACATCAAAGTAGGACCGCCGTGGGACTTGATGTATGCAGACGATATAGTGCTCTCAGCGGAATCACGCGATGAACTGGATAACAAATTTCTAACTTGGGATGCCAGTATATCGCACCACGGACTCAAGATCAATCGAGGCAAAATGAAAGTACTCACCAGCGGCGCAACACCCCAATCGCCCGACAAACCTACTGGCAGATGGCCGTGCTGCGTATGTCGCACTGGGGTGGGTCGGAACTCCATCTTTTGCCAGGGGTGTCAACTGTGGTGTCACAAGCGATGCTCCGGTATTATCGGCTCTCTTCCATAAATGGTTGGTACATTTTTATGTCCAAGCTGCACTTCCAACAACCTGACGAATACGGCAACACCGGCAGCAACTACCGAAGATGAACTCTGCATAGAAACTGTATCACACTTTCAGTATCTAGGGGACACATTGGACTGCAGAGGGGGAGCTGAAGCAGTTGTTCGTGGGCGTGTCGCCGCCGCATGGAAGAAGTGGCGAACGCTTTCCGGCATCATAACACAACGTCAAATGTCTTTCAGCTGAGGTCACAACTCTACAGATCATCCATTCGTCCAGTGTTGTTATATGGCACCGAGACGTGGCCGTTGACAATACAACAACAAGCCTTGCTACATCGTACAGAGCTAAAAATGCCGAGGTGAATGCAGCAAATAAAATTGCAGGATATGGTACCGTCAACGGAAGTACTTCGCCGTGGTCAACTGGACGATATTTCTAGCGGCGCACTCAAGCGACATCGACTTCGCTGGTTCGGGCACTTGGCTAGGAGTGACAATCCTGCATTTAACTACACTATGAACCTTGAAGTACGCGGCACACGACCAAGAGGACGCCCGAAGAAGACGTGGCGGCAAGTCGTTATGAGTGATATCGAGCAATGTGGACTACAGGAGACAGATGCGCTCGACCGTATCAAGTGGTGAAATGGTTGGAAACATCCCACCTCCGTCAGGGGGCAACGGACGCAAAACGAGGATTGATTGATTGAGAACGTAGTGGAGATAGTGTGTCGTAGGGGTGAAATCTTTTAAATTCCGTCTGTGTGTGTATAACCGGTCATAACTCGGGAACGACGTAACCGATTTTCATGTCTTGAGCTCATTCGAACCGACATAATACATCCCAATTTTTTTCTGGTTGGTTTTATTTCGTAGCAAAATGATAAATGCCGGTGCCTCTTTTCTGTTTTTCGATTAAGGCTCCGGTTCTGGATTTATGGGGTTTGAAGTACGGGGGTATGACGCCCCAGTGGTTCCTCGAAGCAAAATTTGAAAATTTGTTCTGACGTCTTGGGCGGTTGATAAGCTTCACTTTGGGGTTTCCAGGCAAGGGAAACTCATTGCTGGGGCTGGTTTTGCTCTGTGACCCATGGTTCTATGGGTACGGAGGTATGACGCCCCATGGTTCGGCGTAAGAGGCCAAAATGAGAGTTTTTACCACATTTTAGTACCCTTCACGGAAGCAATGTTATTTTTATCTTAGCTTTCGAATTTTTTTGGTTAGTTTTATTTGATAGGAAAGTGATAAATGCCGATGCCTCTTTTTTGCTTTTCGATTAAGGCTTTGGTTCTAGAGTTATGTGGTTTGAGGTATGGTGGGTGCCCCAATGCTTCCTCGACCCAAAATTCGAAAATTTGTTCTGACGTCCTGGGTGGCTGAAAACTTTCACTTAGGGGTTTTCGGGCATGGGAAACTCATTGCCGGTGTTGGTTTTGCTCCGTGATCCATGGGTTCAATGGTATGGCGCCCCCATGGTTCAGCGACCCAAAATTCGCAATTTTATTGTGACTTTCTTTGAAGCTGATAGCTTACACTGGTGGGTTTCGGGCATGGGAAACTTATTGCCGGTGTTGGTTTTATTCTAACTCGTGCGATATTGTGTGGTATCCGCATATAGGATATCAACGCATGCTATCGAGAGCTGATTGGTTGTGCACGCAAAAAGCATAGGTGTACCTGTGCTTCACTACGTTCTGGAATCTCGATAGAGTTCTAGTAATAATGTATATTACATAGTTACAGCCACGCCACGCCCAGAAGAATAGCAGCTTGTTCCTCAGAGATTCGCGAGCAATTTGGGAAAAATTATATGTTTATTCAGTCAAACAGCATTGCTACCACAGTAACTGTTGTACTGCTAATATGCAAGGCAATAGGTTTTGATAAATTTGTAAAAAGACAACTAGTTAATTATATGGGTAAACAAATTGACTTATTTTGACTGTTGAGGCATTGACAATAATTATAGACAATTATTAATAAAATAGACGCTTTTCAATTTGTCTTTATTTCTCAAAGTGGTATTGTAAAGCTAAGGGTTGACTGCTTTTTAGCCATTTCATTTAGTCGCACAGAAAAGTAGCTTCGGACTGAACTGTGGGGAAGCATAAATACGCTGCGGAGCTCAAAATTGCGTCCGCCTCCGTAGGAAAGCTCAGTTTTTCTAGTCAATAAATATTGCAGAGAAATTTATCGTTGTTTGGGTTCAGGTTTTTACTCAAACTCAGAAAATTTTATTGTAAAAAAGATATTTAATCGTTATATTCGACATTCTGTAATCTATGACCACCAAATTATTTGTCGTATAATGATATTGGTATTGGACACAAGATGTGCTCAGAATACTTCAACTAAAACGATTCAGCATTTTTGGAAGTTACAAATAAAATTTATACATTTATCATGAGCTTTTTACCCATTCAAAACAACCGCGGTGTTTCCATCCCGATAGGTCACATACAGCATGCTTGTCGTTTTGTGGTACAAATATACTGAAATTTTGTGCGGATTTAGGTATACAGATGAGCTGGTGCGTTGTATGCAGGTGTATGTAATGGTAGTATGAGAAATATTGAGCCATGCACAAAAAACATATTAGCATAGTCAAATTTTAAAGTAAAAACATTGTTTATATTTGCCAATATAGTAGTTACTTCTATATAAGTTTGATTATTGGAAGTATTAACCTCAATATCAGAAAAAATTCTACCAATCTGCTTCCAAGTTATAGTTGTTTATTTGGAATTTACATCCTGTAATGTATTTCTAACGGTAATATTATACGTCTCTTAAAACTAATGTCCAAGAATATCTATTTTTCTCTTACGATGATGTAAACTGCTAGTACTTCCAAGGTTTGGTCTCAGCCAGTAAGCACAACTCCCGTAATTTGGGCTAACAGTGCTCTAAGGTAGATAAGAGCGCAAGGTTTGCCAAAGAAGTATGCCGCCACATGGACCTTCAGTGTGAACCAAGGGCACGTATATGAATAGTATATTGTATTGTTGCACAGGCTCAACGTATAAAATGCGGGGGATTCTCCATGCGTGTAGCTCATCGCGATTTGTACGAATGTCACCGCTTCATACACGGTTACACAATGAAGGCGCTGTGTTTGGCGAAATAATGGGATACGAACGACCATTGTTCTTTGTTAGCAAAGGTGATGTTTATGAATTTTAACTCATATAAAAGCCGATTCCAGCGAATCAAATCCTAAGATTTATTTAAAACCAATGTACTGAGTTTACGTGTTTGTAGTTCTGAGTTGTTTCTTATGTTTTAAGTTTTACTATGTATATACTTATTTTAATGGTTAATTCATGGGTAATAAAGGGATAATTATTTGGTAATGGTCGAATTATATTATATAAAAATGTTATTTGCTGTTTTCTGAACTTCTCATGCTTCTGATTTGTTGGGACTGGTGAATTTATGTTTTACTTTTGCGATTTATAGTTAATATCTCACGAAACTCTTAAATACAACTACTGACCACAGCTAGTTTGCACATTGTTTAGCCCTACAACCGCAATGGTGCTGTGCTAATCAAAACTTCCACTCACTCAACTCAACAGTTTATCCGTCCTCTGGGACCAATATTTCTTCAAAACTATCCAATTTAATGATTTTTAATATTAATTCCAGTGTTTACTACATCAGCAAAGTGTTTACAAAGCTTGCAGATATTTTGCTATTGTCAGTTCAAGCTGATATTGGCATGGGCGTAGGTGTCCTCACTATTTTTTGATATGTCTCCAGTAGAGTATCTACAACATCTTTATATTCTTCAAAAATATTATCTTGTTTTGTTAACGGTAACTAGCAAACCACGTCATATTTATAGCATAAAATTTTGTATCGATTTTTCTCAAAAAACAAATTCAGTAGCGGTCCTTTGCGGTCGTAATATCGATCTCAAAGATTTAGAACATTGCAATTGCAGTTTTAATTCATTTCAGCAAAACAATAACAATTATTGTATTGTATTAATTACCCAGCTTCAAATGCAAGTCAAGACTACAACGATTGGATTTCACTTAGTGAACAATCGCTTAAACCACCTTATTTCGAACGAATGGCACTTGAATACGAAGCTTGTCGACGACGTGTTGCTATTTTGGACATGTCTAATTTCTCTAAATTTGAAATCAAGGTAATGTCAATAGGTAGTAGCTGTCTTAAAATATGGCCAATTTTCGGCCTGTAGTTGTTCTCAATAATTATTATTCTGTTTTGTCGGCGATTCTAGTTTTATTTAGATACTACATCGATACCGTTTTACGGCGTAAGAGTGGGAAACGGACGTATGCATTCATGTTATTAACAAACTTCTATGTAGAATAAATTATTCATACAATTTAAGTGGGTGTGCGCACTATAAGAAGTCATTTGTATCTTTGTTTTGGAAAATATAATATCAGATTAATATAATATCAGATGGGTGAGAATTTGGTTTTACACTTTTTATGATATTTTCCAATATTCTTTTGGATAAACTTTTACTGAAATATAATACGCAAGTATATTTAGCTTAGTAGCTTTAACCTTCTTATCATTTGCTGGGAAGTAACACGCGTAGAATTAGTCTTGATGTGTGTAGGTAATTCGCTTTTGATGGTCACTAGAGACATCATTAGTTTCCTTTTTTGTGTCTATTCAGTAATTTAATAATTGGTCAATTCAGAAATATTAATTATTTTTGTCATTCAGAATTTACTACTTTTAAATTTATTTCAGTTTAAAATTCATGAACTTTACTGGCTTAGTTCGGTTTCCGTCTACTTGAGCATATCACACACTGTAAATTTACTTTTTCCATAACCCGTATCAAAATCATTGTTCTGTCTGAAAGTTAGAAACCGATTTTCCCGTTTTTAGGACCAGGGGCAAATAAGTGGACCTGTGTGGTGAAGGTAGAAGTCATTCTACGTTTATTGCGGTGTTTATTGTCTTTCTGGTACACTTAAGGATATCAGGATGATGGGACAAGAAAGGTGTTTTGTAAGGAAGATTTCGCGTCTTAGCATTATAGATGCTGACAGTATTGACCAATAGAAATTGTGACCCAATGTATGTAGTCGACGAAATCTGTGTAATCCTTTTCAAACAAATGGGTAACGGTCAATAATATACTTAATAGGAAATCCTGTAGACATGTCCACAGTATTAGAGCTCCAGTATTTTGAGGGAAATTATTTATGTTGTAAAAGCGTTTGCGCTGTTTGTGAGATTTTGTACTTTAGTATTTTAGTTTTCTGAGTTATCTAATAACTTTAACTTCAAAATTTATTTGTGTAACACTATTTTCAGGGCGACTCCGATGACGTTCTAAAGTATCTTCAGTACATGTGTTCGACAAATGTCGATTTTGAAGTTGGAAAGACAGTATTTACGGGTCTGCAGCACGAAGCCGGTGGTTATTTCACTGACTGCACGCTTTCTCGCTTATCACCTAATAGGTTTGGTAATTTTTTATAGGCTTTACGTTACAAATAAATAATATAATACAAATACAGCGATGGAGAAGACTTGGCATTACATATGCCATCGTTTTTTTATTAACATTGTTGTTTTTGTATTAATTTTGTTTAAAGCTCCAGCAAAGCGCTTTATATGACGATGAAAGCAGTGTTTGCTAATATCATGATTATTTTTGACGAACAAATAATTTTTTATTGAATTCTGAGTGTAATGAGTGAATCAAGAATTTTCACTAACAGTGGTGAAATTTGTCATTGGATTTTAGGGTGACACGCAAAACTCTACTTTAGTTGGGCGTATTGGTTCGCTCGGTAGCTCATTATTGAAAGTTTGAAATCTTTATTTGCGTATTTTAATTAGACGCGAGGCCAGATTCTAACATATTCCCTCCAAAAGAATAGGTCAATGGAACACGCTCCGGGTCTTGAAGAAGCTCAAAATTTAAAAACGTGAAAGATTTGTCTCATAAACGTAAAAACTTGGAGTATTTAGATCATAGGTTGGATAGGGAAAATAGGAAAATTCATCTCGCAAATTGTTAAAAATTGTGGGAGAATTTTGAGTTCCCAAGAATTTTGAGAAAATTACTCCCACGTCGAGAACCTCACCACCACCCCAGTCCGAAGTCATCTATTCGACACCTGTGATTTATATTTTTAGCAGATGGTGGTATTGCACAAGTTTACCCTTTGAGTTGAGAATTACAGATACGTGTATCTAAAGGCTATTTGTCATGGGGTTAAAAATCGAAATCGACAGCAACCGTGCGAGCGCTGCGATAGGAGTAGTTCCTCAAAAAGTTCTTAGTTGCAAAAGTTCTTTTTTTATCCGTCTGCGTAACACATAACTTGATACTAGATTGAATTATTTCTAAATTTTTTATTACACGCGTAATAATTTTCCAACTAACTTAATGGTTTCTTTACTCTAATGGTTTGCTGCCCAAAATTGTCACAACTCCGAACGCTTTTAAATATTTGCTGTTTGGGTTACCTAGTATTTCAATTTATAGCTCTTGCCGTAGGCATCGCATTGTCTGACTTTGCCAGTTTATCAGGGAAGCAGTTTTTGAGGTGCTGGCCAAAGTTTAAAAAAATCACCAAAATAGTTCACTTTTCAAAACTCTGACAAAATATACATTTCTGACTTGCTGGGCTGAACTGTGGCATTGTATTTTGAAGTTTTAAGTTGAGATATCTAAATCCTTTCAAAGTCCGAACACGACAATAATCAGGAACAAATAATTATAGGCGATATTTTCTGCGCATATCAAAACCATAGGACCAATTATTTCTTCATCCAATGACTAAAAAACGAAAACCTTCGAAATTAATGAATCATAACTTCCAGTAAAAATTACAATTTTAGAGTGTTATTTTTCTAGCAGCTAGTGACATTGCGCTTAATTAGTTACCAGTCAAACTACGGATTCTACAGAGCTATTTATTTCAGATATTTCATGATTGCACCGACAGTTCAACAAGTTCGCGTCAAGTCCTGGCTCAAACAACACCGCTTTGTTGCGAAAAGCCATATTGACATACGCGATGTTACAAGCATGTACACAGCGCTTAATGTTATGGGGCCAGCTTCGCGATCGCTTATGGAAGAATTGACCGAATGTTCAATGGATGCGGTTGATTTTCCGAGCTTTTGCTGCAAAGTGTGTAAAGATTCATGACTGTTTGCATTAGCTAGATGTCCCGTTAGACTGCTGGGTTCTTGTATGACATTTATATATATATATAATTAAAATAATGGATTATTACACAGCATATAAAATGAAACACACGTTTCTTCTTCCGTCATGAGCCCTTAAACTTGAATTTTTTCATGCGCAGAACCAAATAGACTTAACGCTCGATGTGAGTCGTCGTGGTTGCTGAGTCTTCGTATGCTGTATGTTTGCACGTGCGTTGTCATTCGTTCGAGTTGTGAGCTTCCTCAAAGAACCAAGCAACAGTTCCCTGGTAGCTCAGTGGTTTGAGTTAGTCATGCACGACATGCAAATTTATTCGGGCATCAGAGCGTTAATTAAAAATCAGCCTGTCGCATAACTAATCATTTCATGCCCTCTACGCCCGCACATTGTATTTACTACGCAAATTAATTTGGACATGAAAGGGTTAAAATGGCTTGCTGGGTATGCTATTAATATAGATATCATTGCTGAAATTGAGTTAACTACGCAATATTATGGGATACTGGCCTAGTCATAGTGAATTGGAGGATCCATGCTTTCTAAATCTCCCATATTCGTGAGATTCTCCATGTCCGTGCCCCCACTAAGCCGAACTCCATCCATGCTCAACTAAATGCAAAAAATTTTTGTCTCAAAATATATGTTTTTTGTATACAAGATGTTTTTAAACTATAAATGATAAAAAGTTGTTTTAAAGCCGGGAAATACTTGTATGACAGTAGAAGTACATGGAAATTGGAAATGTTGAGCATTTTGAGAGCACTTTATTCCCCACTTAGAAATTTTCTCGAGAACGCGCATGCTCTCCTTCTCTCGAAGTTTCCCCACCGCACTGTTCGCAACGCTGTGGACAGGATAGCTATTTTGTCTGATAAATTATTATAATTGGTCATGATATTGTTTGTGTTAGAATCTGGCATACGGTAAATCATTTATCAATATAATTGTTAACATCACCTCCCTCATCGTGCCGTGTTTTACAGTTTTATCGCTTCAGCTTCACAATCGCTATTCTTCTGGGATATCATTCATTTATTCCTATTACATCTCAGTTAACATACTATATTTTTGTGTGCGTTTGTAAGATGTTTATAGGCTAAAGTGTACTGAGCGTGATGGAGGGCTAATCACAGAATTTCCAATAGTGCTCAAGCCGGGCGAAACGCTATCGTTGCCTAAACATCGGCAACATCTTACCAAATCTTAAATGTTTTAAATTTTGTATTTTTATCCTAAACGTTTTAAAAGCTAAAATGCTGATCAAGCTAACTAAACGTGGTTTAGATTGTTGAATACTTTTGCATCAGACTGACTGTAATTTATTTATAGCGCTTGTACTCTAACGAAGGCGAATAGATTGTCTTGCATTTGAAACGTTGGAATGCTTTTTTTTGTTTGTTTAATATTTTGACATTTAAGGAAATAAACATTGGGTTTGCTGCGAATGTCCTCGCCATTAGTGTAACTCATACAGGAGAACTTGGCTGGGTGCTTTATATCCCGAACGAGGTACGTTTTCATATTGATACAGTCATGAATAAAAATAAATGCACAAAAAACCAACGTAATAACGTGACACGACGACGATGATTTTTTTCGCTATATGTTCGTTTGTAAACGAATGTTGTAACGTTCTTTTGTGTCTTCTGTCATTCGCATTTCGTATTCCTGTCCAGAAATGAATAGCTACAGATAAGAAAATTTGTGATACTGCAGAATTTTCAACTAATGGCATAGGTATTTTGATTTGAACGTTGGCAGCTATGCAATATGCAGTTTACTCAAGAGTCACCGTGAACAATTGGGTTCTTGAGCGTAAATGAATGTTTGCGCGTGTGACTTGTCTAAATAACTTTTTGAAATGAAAAATTTGTGGATATACGATTCATCAGAAATGACTTGCTCGAGATTTCAAATGTATTAAAATTAGTAATTAATGCTGTTTTAGAACGATTCTCTTTCGAACGAGTCTTTTTTAGCCAGTGTTGAGTATTATGTCATGCCTATATCAAAGTGGGTGTAATCATAAAATGTAAAGTTCTGTCTAAATAATTCATTATTCTGCAAAAACAATGTTAAATTTATAAAAAATATGTTTAGTTTTTTACAAATCCAAAATACCTAAGTTTTGGTGTGGCATTTTTAATGGTATAAAAATCGCCAAGAGGAATGAAATTTGGTACAACCGGTAATTTCAAAAGTTGAAAATGATAAAAATTTTGATTTTTAATACAGACCAATAAAATAGTGAATACATCGCCTCAGAAACGCTGCAGTGATGTTTTTAATCCAGGTTAAGCGATTTTAAACAAATATTTTTACGGGATTTAATCACAGTTTTAGCTTCATAAACGAGTTTTTAAGAAACCAATTATACTTATGTTTCAACTATGGTGCGTTCTTTCCGGGTACAAGAAAAATAATTTGCCGTCAGACTGGTCCAAGGAAGTGCAAAATTTTACGAAAGCTCACGAGCCAGGCGAATGCTCAAAATGCCAGGGAACACGATCCCTTCTCCCAATTTGGCGAGTCTGGAATGTGAGTGCACGCAATAAATAAAAGTGACGAAATGGATAACGCAAAAAGTGCAGAAATGGTAGAGAAGACTACCTCCGCCATAAATACTGGTACCATAATCATTACCCTAGGTAGACATGCTTCGAGTGTGGAATCATTTAATGATTTTTTACATTACAATTCCAAACACTGAATATACCGTTATTTATTGCTGGTTTATATGAGCGATTGTCATGTGTTGGTAAATTTATTGCATTAATATGGTCTATGATTGTATTGGTCAGTCATAGACCATATTCCGATAACCATTTTAGTCTGTTGCGCAATTCGGTGAGGGTGTCGTTAATCAACTATGTTCGCCAAATTTCCCTTACGTTCGTCCCCCGTATACTGTAAAATATCAATGTATTATTAAATCGATGATTTATGTAACAGACAAAATCAGTGATATTTAAATTTAATTTAAAGCGTTTCAATAAATTACTACAACACAGGCATGGCCACAAATAAGTTCAAAATAATCGATCGCTTTTGATTAAACGAAATTTCGATTGATTTCGGTCGTTTTCGGTTTGTGCGCAGTTAAATTGCACAATTATAAAATTTCGGTTATATATTTTCGATTAAACAAAATTGCGATTTCGGCCTTTATTGATTGTACTTATTTTTGTCCACCGGCTGTATCTATTATAGTCACGCGATTTCCACAGGACAAGATAGTATTTATTAATTATCAGCCTGCACACAAGAGATATAATATTTATGGTATAATGAAAAAAATCCGATTGCAATTCTCTGGATTTTCTACTTAAAATGAATGTGAGAAGTCCAGTGAATTATCCACTTTTCAATAGGTTGTGCACAACTCAGAAGTATTCTGTCCCGTATAACACTATGCTATCGCTGCAGAAACATTGTAGTCCCAGCTGCTTTGCAGCCATACAGTTTTCCAATAAATGATATTTCTATTTTTATTGCAGTTCTCGCAGCATGTTTATTCTGTGATTGTTGACACCGGGAAGGAGTACGGCTTAAAACATGCCGGCTACTTTACACTTCGAAATCTTCGAATGGAAAAATTTTACGTCTACTGGGGTCAGGACATCGACTATACGACGACTCCGTTCGAATGCGGCAGAGAATTTCGTGTTGATTTTAATGTGAGTTCAGAAACGGCGTGTTTGCGCTTAAAATTACTGTGCCGTTTGGCAAGCATCAGCGTACTTTTTGTTATAACAGTTGCCACCTAAACGGCACTCTTTGTAGTGATGCAATATAAAATAATTACTTGCTATGTCGAAATGTAAATATGTCGCTTTCTCAGCAAATAGCACCGCTAAACGTTGTTACTAACGTAATATAATATTGTGGCAAACGCAGTACAGTGATAACTTTTATATTGCTGCGGTTGTTACTGGTTTCATCGTACCATTACGTGTTCGCTGCAGTTTTGCACAATAGATATGCAAAATATAGTTACCGTGCTGCAACTCCACAGACGCTGTGCACCAAAAGCGCACATGAAATTTGATCAATCTTTTGCAGTTGAAGGTGGTGTAAATTTTGTATCCTATGTAATTACGATTTTATTGGAAAAAATTCGTTAAATTCTCGAGCCAAAAATTGTAAATCTGGACCCAAAAGAAATTTGCAGCGTTTAAGGTCTGGACCCAAACGAAATTTGCTGGACCCAGGGTTCGTTTTAAAAAATACCGCAGGGTAAATTGCTTGCACTTGTTTTTCACCTAGGGAATGCCCCAGCCCAACGCGGAGATCTTCTAAGGCAGGCTCCTACAATTCCAAAGGTATTTATATGTTTAAAAGAATTAACCCTTTAGTTCCTGATTTTACATTTCGAGTATCGATGTATTATTATTGGTCGCCGCCAGGTATCTAAATCCGAACGTTCTGGTGAAAGTCATGTTTACTTACCATTGAGCTATCTCGGAGCTATTGCTCGGATCCTTAAGGTTCCTTAGAAAGCGAGCGGACAACAACATGCGTGTAGTATTCGTTGCAGCTATTTAGTACAGCACATTCAAACGTAATTTGTTGTTGTCGAACAACACTAGCTGTTAAAGGGTTAAACACTTAGAATCTTTCGAGTAAAACTACATCAGTTGTTACACGCTAGCACAGAAACTACGGAATGATACGCCAACAGTGAATAAATAATAATGTTTTCCAAGTTACTTTGGTTTGAAATGACAAACCCAATATTGATTTAGATTTTCAAGTTTTACCCATTAGAAGGAAGTTTGTCCATCGAGTAACACAGGGAAAGACAGATGCAGCGTAAAGCTAACTAAGATAAACTTGTTTTTTACCCAAAATTGTAATACCTTTCCCGTTGTTGCGCGTTCCTAAAATATATAGCAATTAGAACCATTTTTATTTTGACCATCTTGTATTAGAGTAAAATGGTAACTTGTGTATAAAATTTAGTCTTTCTAATCGTGATCAGGATATGAATTAACAGAATTTATATAGCGTGCGCTGAGACATACAGTGGTTGTTGCACTATCGCATTTAATAGAGGCATAGTTACGATTTCATTTCAGTTGCTCCGTTATTTTGTTTTAGAAAGGTGATTTTATTGGTCGTGAGGCGTTGTTAAAACAACGTACGCAAGGAATCAGACGTCGTTACGTTCAAATTCTAGTCCATAACCATGACATGATTCTTGACGCGTGGCCGCGCGGCAATGAGCCTATATATCGTGACGGGCAGTTTTGCGGTCTTACAACAACGGCTGCCTACGGGTTTACTCTTGAGTGCCAGGTACTTATTTGTGACGTTATCATTATTATGAATATTATTATATTTCGCTTGCTGGCTGTACGTGCGTCGATCACTAACGCTACTTGCAGAATAGTGCAGAACGCGCCAGAAATGGACACTGCTCTTTCGCTCGGAATATGACATTCATTTTTGACGTATGCTGTCCTTTGTCGCTGTGACAGTCATTTCTGGCGCGTGCTGTCCTTTGTCTGGTAATACTTTAAGCCGGTGAATAGGCAAATAATCAAAACGTGAATACTAGATGGTGGCTGCGTCGAGGGTGATGGGTCAGAAGTTTTACTTTTTGATTTGGGTGGCCTGCTGGACAGCATTAAATAATGTTACCGGAATAACGAACCACAAATTTACTTACTTTGTATTTAGAGGTAGCGCTGATGTCACGGTAACTCGCAATACGTGAAACGTGGTAATTTTTGCCTGGTATTCCGATGTTATATTAATTGCTAAAGTTTATATGAAAATATTGTTTTCTACTGTGAACAATACTGTTAGGACGCCGAATCAGAAGCCCAAATGTACTTAAATGCCTTCAACTAAATATTTAATCAATTTATAATAAGTATCACGTTTTAGACAATTATCGTCTAAAAATTGTCATCAATTATTGTCTAAAGTAATTGTCAATTATTGATGTCAAATCCACCATACCAAAAGATAGCTTGCTAAAAAATTACCTAATTAATCAGTAATATCAACTAATTACGTAATTAATTAACTAATTAACACACATGATAAAATCATAGAGCTTTAAAAGTCACATGTTCATTATCAGCGACATCGAAAACACCCTGCAGTTTTGAGGTGATTTTAAAGTTTGCATAAAATTAACTGATTAGGTAATTAATTAACTAATTAGTATATGCGGCCAAGTTTTAGAGCTTCAGAAATGTCATATTCCTGATCAGCGACATAGAACACCCGTGTGCACTTTTCTCATCTCTGAACACTTTGAAATTAGCTAATTAATAATTAATTAGCAATTAGCTATAACTAATTAGCATGGTTTTAACTTCCTCGAATAGTAATGAACACTAGATCCATAAGCAGAATGACGAGATGAAGTATGCACTACATAATAATAGCTGTTCAGTAATTATTATTCATTTAAAAATAAGCAATTGTTGTTTGAAAATGCACAAAACGGGCTAACACGCTTAACTAATAAGTTAATTACTAAACCAGATTTTGACAAAAACCATATATCTTGCACCTGAAGGATATGAAGCTTTTCAAACGAAAAATTTTAAATCAGCCCAGTAGTTATTCAGGAGTTGGATGGACAGGCGGTGCCGATTTTACCCCTCTGACGAGTACAAAAACGCTTTGTTTCGCTTGGCTCAATAAGCTTTATAAGTCACGGTATGAGAGCATCCTAGACTTGTAATCGTCAGTTAATAAATGGAAACTTAATGGCATGTATGGTTGCCGTACATAATTGTCAATACATATATGTATTATTTAACGATTTTTCGTGCAAATTTTTGTCAAAACAAATCGCCGTATACATGACACCCATATGGTAGGCTCCGCTGAGTCGGACATTCCGCTACGCCTAAGCTATATCTGCCATCCCTGCCGTGATGTTGAGCATTCCCGCGTTCAAGGGCAAAATTCTAAAACTTTAATGGAAAATAGTGAAGAAAAATTGAGCTGAAAATGGAAACTTAGCCGTCCTGGCCTGTAGCCGCCCTTCTATCCGCCAGAGACATCTGCCCACTAAGCTGTCATAGCCTGGGCACTATGTTTTATAATAAACATAATAGGAAATGTGCGCTAATAAAGGGCGTGATCAAAAAATTTTAATTAGTGGATGCAACGAAGATTCGAAAACATCCAGCATTCAAATTGTACCTCATAAAATTTAGATATTATTGATTTCGTAATTTATTATCACAAGCAAAATGTGTTGAAAAAAGCAAAACGTTCTGGATTTTTTTCGTGCTTTAGATTCGATAGTTGCTGCACTACATAACACCCTCTCACAGAGAGCACTGGCTTCAGGCGCTGTATAGTAAACTGTACTGTAATTGAAAAGAATAAAGTTCAATTCTGAATATATTTATATTAAATCGAACATTGTTAATACCTTAGTATAATAATTATGTAACTATGTAAAGACTAATATCATAGGCGTCCCGTAGGGCGTGTGGTGGGAACGAGCCTACCCTACTTCCTGCCGGACCCAATTACACCTCTAACCGGATGGGCCATGGACACCTATGATTCATATGGTACCAATTAGATCACCAAACGTTTTGATTCCTCTTTGATAATGGCAGCCACCGAGAAGGCTTATTGGCGGGGCGATAACGTTGACGTTATTTGCATTTTTCACATCGAATGAACATAACACTATGATATTTTTAGTTGGGATGTTTTAATACTGTATAGGTTACGTAGCGAGTGTCTTAAGTTAATAAAAAGAAAAATTCCAGATCTATAAATTATTCCATACTTAAATTTGTGAATCATTTTAAATATCCTTTCAGGTGTGTCTTGGCTATCTGTTTCATCCCAGTCGTGAAGTTCTGTCTTCGAAATGGTTAGCTGAGCGAGATGCTGAATATTTTATCGAAATAGCAGGCAAACGTTTCCCAGTCACCGTCAATCTTCACTCTCCACAGCTGCCTATGATTTCATCCGAACATCCAAGTCACTATAGGCCTACTCAGTAGACTGTTTGAGATAGCACTCATCAACATTCATAGTTCGTTCTTTCTCTATTTGTGCGACACAAACCATTTCTGGAATCTGCTACGGTGTTATACAGGCTATTTATTGCTGAATCAGGACATATCGACGAACCATAAATTTTGTTACTTTGAATCATGTGCAATATAATTGTGGTTGATAAGAAAGTAATAATTGTAGCATAGCCAGCGTGCATTCAAAGATTTGTGCGCACAGTTGTGATGATTCATGACAATATTTATGTATACCATAGTGATATGCATTAACTGAGTAGATCTCATTTTAGTAGTCCATACGGATCAGAAATCCACAGTGTTTGCATTACTTGTAGTGTATAATAGGGCAATTTGCTTATGCATAATCATACATGTGTGCAATTACTATTTATATTTATATACCTTATGTTTGTGTGCGTGTGTATTTATGTGTGTGCACAAACGGCGCATAAAGAAGTGCGTATGTTTGTGGTATATTTTGTTTTACAGGCACATGATAGAGTTTTATATAAATTTTTTTATTTTTATTTACGTTTTTACCTGCGATTGTAGCTTTTATGCTAAACGAAGCAACGTATCTTTCATTTCCAATGCACAGTAGCGAGTAAACTAAACGGAATTGATTTTGTTGATTTAGTGTAGGCCTAATAATGTATATCTCCAGTCTGCATGCAGTTATCAATACCTCTAAATTCTAATCGAACTGTACTAAAGCACTTTTATAACCTGGACCTTACTGATGATTGAGCACTGCTTGAATGCATATCTGTTATAGAAAGGTTCAGCGTAGCCAGCTACTAAATGAATGTTGCATGCAACCACGCAGCTTAGCAATTGCCGATAATAGCAGGTCCTGGGCCACCGCAGAGAATGTAACAGCCGTCGATGACATATTGGTTTCAAGGTCTAGTTTCACTCTCGGGTATAATCTATGTATAACCCTTTCACGCCCAAACCAGTTTATATATCGCTCAGTGTTTGATAAACTTAAGCCTGTGTCATTAATCGAACCCGGTTGTTTGTTTTCTAATGGCATATGCAAACAACTGCACTTTCTTAGCAGATGTTGCTCGGTTTCCTATGGAATCTTGCCAAGTTAATGACGCACATGCAAATACGCGCCAGTCGACAAACGCAGATAATATAAGCTGCGGTTACAGAGAGTTGTGTGCAGTCACTGCACACTGTGCTAAATTTTTGGAAAATGTGCTACGGAAATTGTGTCACTTTTAGCAAAAACAGCAACAAAACGTGTCACTTTTAGAAAAACACCCCATTTACGTACCCTTACATTTTCTGAATTTTCAGCTTTGAGCGCATCATTATAGTCATTGTTCGGTATTTTGGTTCTCAGGGTGTTAAAAGTATCTGTCGTCACACTGAACATCTCTACCTGCTTCACCTCGCAGGGAACTGCAAAATGTACGACTGTTTTGTTCTATAGAAATACTGGAAGCACTGTTTTGCCGGGTTTTATGAGAAAATAGCTTGAAGTTCCATATTTTGAGCATATGTTCTACACTAGAGTTGACTTAACGTTGATAGCATCAAGTCGCTGCGTGCAAATTGCTATGCCGCCAGTTACAAATTGTTGCAGCTGACATGTCAGCACTATTACAAAATGTTATCGCCCCTGAGACTGCATTACATGCGCCCATATTGATTTATGGAACTTTGGCACAAAGCTAGACAAAGTAACAGTCACTATAGCAGCATTTCTAGAAATGACACAGTTTATCAGCTTTTCTAATAGTGACACAGTTTGTGTAGATATTTTTGCCACAGTGACAATGTTTTCTAAAAGCAGTTGCAGTTTTTCTAAAAGTGACACTGTTTCCCCGGCAGTTTTGCTAAAAGTAATGCAATTCCCATAAGTTTCTAGAAATGACACAGTTTCTATAGCAGTTTTTTTGTAATAGTGACACAATTTCTGTAGTAATCTCAAAAGTGACAAAGTTTCTGTAGTAATGTTCTGTCGCAATGTTCAGTATAACTGCACACAACACTCTTTGAAGGCTGCAACAACTCGTGCCAATTTAAATTGGCAGTGAAAAAAGTTAGATGCGTACAAGAATGCGTTTTTGCAAGCTGCATGGTCTACAATGCTTATTGCTCATCATCTGTAACTATTCCCACAATGGGCTCCGATGCTATTGAATTTACAATAAATTCTTGATGATGACTCAATTTTATTTGCTGAGGTAGCGTGAAGGTTGGTAATGAAACATATTTATTTATTAGACACAGATTTATAAAATAAAATTATATATTGTGATTACTGAGCTGACAGGGTAATAAAATGGGATAAAGATCATAAATATCGGTTTAACATTTAACACATAAATATTTGTTCTAGAACGCTGAGAATGAACCCGATCACTTTTAGAGCCAGACTTTATTTATTTACAAAAAGAATAGCATTAGTACGGGGGTTCGTAGGGCGGCAACTTCGCTAATTGTACTCAGACTGTATTAAGCTAACATAAGGACCTTAGTTTAGGCTACGGCCCATGGTTAGTACCAGAACGCATAGCATGTATTTCACTTCCGACCATAAATATTACATAGGCCGTGAAAATTCCAGTGCACCAGGTTTTTCGTAAGAGACAGCTTTTTATAGTAATACTATTTGCACATAGGTGTATTGACTCTGTTGTTTCGGTGCTAGATTTCTCCGCGGTTAAATATAGTAGGAAACTTCACACTTATAAGCAGTACAGCTGCAATACTCAAAGCAGTGACATCAAAAGCGCAGTACTGAAGAGTATGCCACTTCCCAGCACTCATATGTTAACCATTGTTTGATGACACTGGCGTTTTCAGCCTGACCCCCTAATTTTTAAGGGTCATCTTGCACAGTCCGTCTGTTTTGGAGTGGGCTTCTAGGATGGGCACTCAATGTTTTCGAGTCGAGGTTATGTCATGCAGTTTTACGGGAATCGATAGGTCCTATAGCAGTTATCCAACCGACCCGAACTGGACGGTCTCACATACCCCTCTTCCCAAAACAATTATGGGGAGGTCGGAACTACACCCCTGCAAAACTGGTGGTCTATACAGGGTGATCTACCAGAATGAGTGGGTGGGTTCACGCCGGAATCACCAGTGTCGTCAAACACGGGTTGATTATATAGTGCTTGCAAATATCCTTCACTAATGCACTCTGGTGACAAGTTACGTTGTTTTTAACAAACTGCACAAATTGTTGCGTGCCCATAGGGGCACTCGATTCTAAGGGCCAGAACCTTAAGCCATCTTGCGTTGAAGGTTCTTGAAAATTTTGTAGCAACTGTGATGCGTGAGTAAACTTATGCTGCTCTGTCTACCATCCACTTTTGACATTGTATACATAACTTAGCGAACACAACAGTCATTGCAATAGCTAATTTCATATCCAAACCGTTCACGAACGTATAGCGACTAATTAGAAATTGGGATACTTTCTGTTCGTTAATACAATGCACCTATTCGCTGTTTTGCTATGCTTTCCTTTCACCATGCCCAACATGGCAACTTACATTTCTCATTTTTTGTTACGCTAACAAATATCACTTTACTAATGATAATACGTGTAGTTCGAGAACATCATCTGTTACAGGTGACAGTGATACAGTGTGTAGCCTTCAAAATACTAAGCGGGTTTTTTTGCTCCACAACAAAGTACTAGTTCGCAAGCGAGGGTGTAACGGAGCAAGCGTAGTTTCATTTTTATTGTATTTTGTTCAATCACTTGTAACAGGCTGTATTTGATGATTATACCATCCTATATCTTCTTGAGCTCTGGACCCATTGAAAACCCTAAACCCACCGAAAACAACTGACAACACATCAAGTATATGTGCTTGTCTGTAGATAACGAAGCCCTCGTATTCAGCATACCGGAAAATCTCAGTATAGACCGTTATGCCATGTACCAATTTACGGAATATCAACTATTTTCTGGAAATCGGGTTCATAGACCCTAAACCCAATGAAAACGTCTCAAAAGCCATGTGATACTCGTTGTGAACCCTAGATAACTAAACTATCATCTTAACACGTTCGCTACAAAGTTACCCACCGGTGGGTAACTAGCAGATAAACCCTAGACAATGTTACCCACCGGTGGGTAATTTGTAGTTGCTTCTACACTAATATTATGGGCAATTGGCTGAGAATTATAAAAGCAAATTAGCGTATTGTCTCTAAAAAAGCTTAGCGGTTTTTGTTGCTAGAGTGTTACCCACCGGTGGGTAACAATTAGCGCACAGTGTCGCACAAAAGTTTGTCCAAAATTCCGCTGGTTTTTTGCTGAGATTAGTTTAACTTGGCTCATGTTTAGTTTTGTAGTTTATTCACCTAGAATGCAAAATAATATATTGGAAAAGTTTCGCTCTGTACATATTTGAATTTTAGTTGGTATTAACGTTACTACATCTAATAATGAACATTTGTCATCGTTTGTTTACATAAAATGTCCATTGAAGTAGTCGACGTACATGAAGCGGTTTACTTCACAATTCGCAGTACGTCATAGCTTTCGGCACAAGCCGCTGCACTGACCACCGACGTTTCGCACAGTAATGTAACCGCGACTCTTTTTTACCATTTGAGCGACTTTCGTATCTTAGTACGGTGAACAGCCAATTGATCTGAGATGTCAACGCCTTTTTTGGCCATATTTTAGTCAATAAATTACCGCTCTCGTCTTCAGAACCTTGTCACCCTTTCTGTTTTTCTTGTTAGTTTCGACCAACCGATCATCATGATCGGGCACGGTAGTTCAAACATATTGTTGCTAGACAATTGTTACCCACAGGTGGGTAACACTGATTTTGTAACATATTTCGAAATGGAAGTTCCAAAATAAGTGTGCGCAAAACGGACAAATTCGGGTTTTGTTTAGTCATATAACCCCTATTGTCTAGCAAAAAATCGCAAATTTTTTCATTTGTAGCGAACGTGTTAAGGCCTACCGAAACACATATATAGACAAGTCTTGATTAACTTAACGTGGTACAAACCAAATACCTGTTGAGAGACTATATTCTGGAAATCGATTAATTAAATCTGTCCATCCTAAATCCATTAAGTCATGAAATATGTGACGTGAACACTAGGTATCCAAATCATTGTATTCAGCCTCAAGAAACGCCTATATATAGAATGTTTTGATACCCGGCACGGGCACGCAATACATAATTAGACAAATGAAGACGCACTGCATTTTGGAATTCGGGTTCATCGACCAGAAAACCTTTAGAACCCATGAAAAGGTATAGTCAAGTTGGTTCACAGTTGTGGTCTCTATTTTTCGATGCGAACCCTGTGCCGCCAGATATGGGCTGCGAAGGGCTGGTACAGCCAAATTTGGCACAGAACCCTTAAGAAACCTGTTTTCTAAATTTTGCCCTAGAATATGGGGTTACAGCTGTGCGCGTTCAAGCAAAGGGCATATCCTCATGACTGTTGTCATCGAATAAAAAAAATTTAGCGAAATCCATCCATCCGAGGATAAGCTATAACTGAAACCTGCAAAATAAGAAATTTTGCGCCCTCATGGAAACTCTGCTAGCTTCACTTGCTCCGCTTCATTAAATTTTCCAGTTGAACTGTAAAGCGGTCACTAGCCGGTTAATTAATGTTTTAGGACTAATCGCTATTAGGCCAATATTTCGTTTCTTAATGTTTTTGATACTTTGCCCAAAATACATTTGTATGTTCTGTATGTGTACTGATCGCTGTAAGACCGAATAAACGATGGCCAATTGCCATGGACAGAATCGGATGGTAGGCAGACCATCTTAACTTTAC
This sequence comes from Trileptium ribeirensis, assembly GCA_030248225.1. NCBI lineage: Eukaryota > Metazoa > Nematoda > Enoplea > Enoplida > Thoracostomopsidae > Trileptium > Trileptium ribeirensis. The sequence goes on along the minus strand of JASANE010025335.1, from coordinate 3,963 downwards.
TCATGCATAAACAAAGTTCTAAAAATTCTAGTCATTTGCCGCAGAGCGTAACACATTTGATAAAGCGAACATTGTGACGCGATACTTTAGAAAAGTTTGTGGAGACGTGTGCGTTTGTATATATATACCTTAGCGAAAGTCCTTAAGGAGAAGAGCAACAACTCATAGGTAGCGTAGTGGATAGTGTACTAGGCTAGAATCTAAATATTTTAAGCTCAATCCGCCGCTGCGGCATTGCACGAAATACACTTATTCATGCGGCAGAGGGAGAAATATCGCGGAAAATTATGAGAAAAACCTGGTAGAGCAGGAACATTTTTCGATACCCGGCTGCACTCACGCCCGCATCATCTAGCCCCTTCAATCAATGGACTATGGACAACTTGATTTGCCTCAATATTTGTATACTTGTTCTTAAAGGGTTTTGTGATTGATATTGGGAAAATATTTCACAAAAAACCCCGTTGTGGTCCACTTGTAAAACTTACCCACACAGATCGCAACTTTCAGTTGCGTTTTGTTTGCGTTTTCAAAGTGGCCAAACTTTAAATAGCTATTTATAAAGTGGATAACAAAATTTGCTAAAACTTCTTTGCATTTTGTAAGATGTACATCGCCAGAGTTCATAGGTATCTTGCATAAATTTCAATCTAAAGTACAATCGACAACTTTGATCGTTAAGGCAAGTATAAAAATATAAATATTTAGCGGATCCCGCAATTTTGATGTATATAGAATGTGTGAATGATTTACCGAACAGGTTTTGCGAACATTCTAAAACAGGTTTAGTTGCAAAATGCTGCTGGCCACACGTAATTTCAAGAAACTCAGCGAAGCCTTCGTTGACTCCTGTCAACGACAAAAGCGAACTATAAAATTTTACCACTGAGAAAATATAAATTTCCCGATTAAAACTTCCCTTTTGTAGCAAACCCGAAATCTAACATCGTATTGACCCAGAAGTATATATAACAAACGCGAAAATACGCGACGTTTGATTATTCTGATATCCCAGGGCATTTTCAAACTCAAAATATTTTGCTGATTCTTTAGCACTATTCTATTTTAAATAAAATTACTAATTCGTGCTAGTACTTTTTTAGAATAATTCAGGGTTCACAGATAGATGCAGTCAATGCACATCGTGACCGGTATAATCTTAACCATTTTTACATAGTTTACGACAATGGTCGTAACCATCCTTACACAGTTTGTGGCAACCGTCGTAACCATTGTCACACCCCAATCTTTACATTGGTTGCTGCGTATTACCAAGTTTGTCGCTGTGATTTTCTAATTTATATATAGTTGCAAATAAGTATGCAGGCACTTATAGGTGCTATCACACCAACCCGTATTTACCGGAGCGGTACCCTTCAAGCACATACCAAAACTTAAACTGTTTCGGATCACCAACATAAAAGCTGTGTTTTGTGATAAAATTTGCATATTTAATGTTATAATTTATTGTTTTGATATAATTGGTTCGCTCAAGATTGCAGGATCCTGCTGACTTTACCGGTTTCAAATTACTGTTGACTTAGCGATTTCAAATTTGCGTTATATAAATGAGTGGTAAAACATTTTAGGCACCAAAATTATGCAGGTTTCACAGAAAAGTGCATACTAAGACCGGGCAGTTTTTTCTCTAAGATCCGCATAAACCAGATTATAAGTCTGCTAACGTTATAGCTATAAAAAGCATTGTAGTTTTATATTTATCAGTATTCAAAGGATAACAAAATTTGATAAATTTTTAGTACGATTAAATTTATTCTGGTTATATATATACTCCCTAAATTGTTGTTTTTACCTGGGATAAATTCATAGGTGTGGAATATTCGTCGGTGTAAGAGGGAACACTGTCGGCAGGGTTACGGAGGGTATACCTCCATACGTTGACATTAATACAAATTATATCCCAGTTTTTGCAAAAATTTTTCGCCACGCTTCTTCGGCAGGAGGTGGTGGTCCAGAGCTTTCAGGAGGAGTAAATATGACTTTAGGGCCCGACCCTTAGGGGTAACTCCTACCCCTATCCACACCTATCGATGTATTTCATTGTAATAACTTGTGCAGTATTAAAAATATCCACACAAGACAAGATCTATGCCGCATTTTACAATATAGCAAATTTTTTTAAACCAATCCAAACATTTTACAATAATTATCACGAGTTTGGAGGAGCCTTATTCGTTTTGCCGAAATTCATTTTAATAAATTAGGACATTTGAAATTTCCAGCTATACGCTGTCAAGTCAAATCTTTGAAAACGACACAATGTTGATTCATAAATCATAATTATACTGTCCGTGCGTAGAGGATAGTGAATGCGTATAAATCAATGACAAACAAAAGTATTCGCGTTGTCATTGTTATCACAGGACTTGACTAAAGAGTGGAAATACATCCTTGACTCTCGCTCACGACGAAGGGATCCTTGACCTAAGCTAATGGGATTGTGGCAAATTTTTTGCGCCAACCTAACAAAACCTGAAGATTGTAGCTTTTTGTCGAGCCGAGCATCTCGCTACGGTAACCTAACACCCCTCAGGGTTACTTGAACCTATATGATTCACTGTAAGTGTAAACGTAGCACAGTAGCTGATTATTGAACAATGGCAATAATTTGGTTTTATGCTATAAAAATAACCGATGTTCAGATAGAGGACTATCTATTTAACCGTACCCCCATTGTTCGTATTTTTATGCCATTTTTATACTCAATTTTTAGCGATAACAAAAGAGTGAGTACAAAACGGCTAAAATGTGTGCTCACAGTTTTGAAAACTAAGTTTGTCAAACATTGGACGATACACAAATTATTAATTTGAATTAATTTAAAGAATTAAATTCCGGCATAAAAGCGTTAGTTAAAAATTAACCTATCGCATTATTAAAATGCGGTAATGGTTAAGTACCTACTAGGGTTTTATTCAAATTACGCGAGCCTAGCATCAAGCGGTATTTCGTTGAATATCGTTCATTTGAAAATCATACTGTTGTGTATCGTTATTGCAGTTACCTTTACTCAACTGCTTATAAATATCGTTGTACTCTTTGTCGTCCGCTTACTTAATACATAATTTGATAGTGAAAATTATTTCACTTTTGCTAGATATAAAAAAATCTTGACATATTCAAGCAATATTTTCCGCCTTTACCGAGAATGGACACCTCAAAGGCAAAAGCGACATTGTGTAACGATCAAAAACCAAATCGAAAACGGCAAAATTCATACAGCCGTTATAGTTCATTATATGACAAGGAAAACGTATTATTAAATGGAAGATCATGGCGAGGGGAACATATTAGATTCGGAGAGGGAATAACAGGTTGAAAAGCTAGCCGGCTATACCAGCCGACTGGGCGGGTCGAAATTTTTCGGCTTGTTGTCACCCCTATAACAAACTAACAAGCAGGTACATAGCTACTTATATTTTAGGGGAGTAAACTAGATTGTGGTAAGCCAGTTTCAGGAGTTGAAATTTTGTATTTATAAAACGTTTTATTACATGAAATTCACACAGCGTTTATAAAATATAAAATAGCTGTATTATTAACTCTGTCTCCAATTTTGTTTTTGAGAAAATTTGTGGTTACCTACAAGTATCGATCCCCGAGTGCTCGGGTGAGAGTCACGTTCACTAACCATTGGAATGCTCCAATAGAGGTAAGCAGACCAAACACATTGAAGTCCAGTTGCTCGTTACAAATGAAAGGGAGCTTAACAGTTTAAAAATACGAGAATGATATCTTCAAAATATTTTGTCAGGGAGACGTGATGAACACAATTTAAAAGGTCGTTCCCCCTGACTACACGTCTGCTAACAAGTCTACTTTTTGTCGCTCAACTAAGCTATTACACTAGATAATTTATTCTAAGAACGTACACTTATAAAATATTCATTCGTGGAAATGACTAATATGAATATATACAGTGGCGGACACAGGATTTCACTA
>JASANE010025334.1:0-23545 GCA_030248225.1 Trileptium ribeirensis | reverse complement strand
AGTTAGGGAGTGCGGAGGAGACCAACCTCACATTATGGTCTGTCCCCGTGCGGTAGTCTAGGCCGTATCCGGTATGGCGTCTGAAACCATAAGGAGAAAAAGGTAATTGGAACCTGGCGATTGTAAGCGCCCCCTGACCATCTAAGGCCTTCCGGGGAATAGGGGCCATGTTATTGTTGTTGTATTGCATTGAAATAAGAGGCGGTTTTCTAAAGTAGGATGCCATCCCTACCAACCACCAAGAGTAAGTGGTGTACTTAGCCTTAAAACCGTAAGGCAACGGAACCAGGGGAGGATTTTTATATTGAAACGAAGGTATAGCCTAGCTGAGTTGTTCTTGTTATATATACTAAGTGTAAAGGTGTCGCCTAAAGTATTATTCTGATATATAGTGTGTTACATTTATCAAAAGTTATCGTTTAAAAATGTATCAAAAAATTATTTTGGTGAGTCACTGGTGAGCGTAAAAACGCTAGCTGATACACAGTCGGAGGAGAGTCCAAGCTCTCTACTTGCCGCCCGTGGATCCACCTAAATAGTGAGGTGTCCAGTGTCTACTATTGTAATATATATATAGGTAGGGAAATCTGAGAATATGTCTATGATATTGAAACTTAAGATATTCCTGTAATAGGATTGGAGTTAGTATATTTGGTAGTAATATCGTTGGTAAAATCGTTGAAATCATTAAATTCCGGTTATCCATTGTTGAAAAACTGTTGTACAGTTGACCATACAGAGTTATAATGTTTGATTACTACCGGTAGAAGTATTGAACTTCTTAACAGGAGATACCTGAAGAATAACTACAAATCTTGTTGCCATAGTTGACGGGTTTAACCCGATATCCTCGTGCAACAGTTGAAACGAAATTATTTTATTATATGTTATAATTTCATTTTATGGATACAATTTACATAGATTTTTAAGTATCGTACATGAATTATATTTTGGCTGAGACTGGAGAGCGCTAGTGCCAATCTGTAATACTATGCTGCTGTGAGAAGGAGATGAGAATAGATACCAAATAAATTTGAAGTCTAAGAAGTATAATATTTTACCAGAACCGGAACTGCTATGGGGTTGTATACGTACTAACTGGCGGGTAAATGTTATGCTGTCTACGTGTATGGTAAAACCGAACGGAATTGTAGGTATTATGTTTTTTAAACATCAAAATGACAGGTATTGTGACTTCGTAGTGAAATGTTAGCGTAGCATATAGAAATTGGCGTGGAGGATGCCGTTGTGCATTAAAGCGATGACGAGGATGCGTGTATTTCATTGATTACACTGTCATGTTATCTCAGAAGCGCGTCAAGAAACACAAGACCGATACTGGCATGAACAGTGTATATATAGAAAATAGAGATAGACAGTGGTCGGTGATATCAGTTATACGGCTGATTTGACGTGTATAAATTGTAAAATTTTAGATTTATTCACACCCATCTCCTCACTCATGCCGAATTTGTGGACTTATTTGTACTGAAATATACTCGCAAGTTGAAACGAAAGATAAAATGATCACTCGGGCTCAGATCAGCTTCCAATGTTATATCGGTCGCGGTCGCCATATCTTCATTAGTAAAAATGAAATTAGAAACGACATAATGACGAGTTGATGTGGTAACATGCTGCACTAGCGCCATCATTCACCACATCGACGAAGTCACTATGCACCGGCCATACGCCTGCCTGCAAGGCAATTCCCTCTGATGTTTACACACCTGCCAGCAAAACGTGTGACCAATCATAATGGAAGAATATTGGAAATGTTGTTGTATAGGGCTTTGTTGGTTGCTTGGCCATTAGAGTGAAATCGATATGCTGAAATTACAAGTAGACTGTCGTTGCCACGTTAGCCGTGATAACGTCACCGTATCCAAATTTGTCGAAGTCAGAGGAGGGAGTTGGATTGAGCCAATCGGCTATATAAAGAAGCATCACACCACCAGCACTATTTCTACGGTCAGTGATACACATGATATATCCTTGAAGCGGTAGTTCGTTATCAAAGACAGATGAGCGCCCACAGGACTGGCAGACAGTTATTATTTCGATACAATTTGTTCAAAAGGCACTCATTTTTGTTAACTATATTCCTAGTTAATTTTATTGGCCGGATTTTGGCAGCTTCAAACTTGTCCACTCGTGTAATTCACTGTTATTCAAATTTGGATTTTATGGTATGCGGGGATCATTTGCTTAAGCTCGTTGCGAAAAAGGTTGCCAAGGCGCGACATAGGTCGATTTAGCTTTGCATATAGGGTCATCGGACCATGGAATGCGTTGACAGAAGAAGCAGGTCCCAAGGCGCGACATAGGTCGATTTAGCTTTGCCTATAGGGTTATTGGACCATGGAATGCGTTGCCAGAAGAAGCAGTTACGCTGATGGCCTTCAAACGTCGTGTCTGGGATTCAGTCACTCTACGCCAATGAAATGGTTGCTGCTTGCGTTTTGTCGTAATTTCAGCGGAAGATATGTTTGAATCAATCCATGGCAGCCCATGGATTTCTGGCACAACTCACATCTTGGCAACAGGGATGGGTCGTGGCGACCCAGGTCAGCAACTACCTTAAAGGATATGTCATCAGGCTTGATATTGATGATCAGTCAGCGTTCAAGAAGTTTTCGATCCTCAGTGCTGCGACCATTGACCTCTTCCAGACCAAAAGCATAAGATTTGATTTTCGGAACTCAATTTCTCAAATTTCACGGTCTGCGCCTGTGCCCAAAACTGCACTATTTCTCGGAGTACTCCGGGAATTTAAGGCTTCTATCCGCGAGGTCAGGTTGTCGAGACTTGGTTCAGATGCCTTCATTATATTACGAATATTTGTAATGCAATGAGTACAGTCTCAAGATACTTGAGGATTCGCTTTGTTGAATTCCGTTGCCAGAATCGGCGACAGGCCGGAGCACACTCTATGAAAAGTGTGGTCGCATGTGCGGCACGGAACAAAAAATGTTGCTATTCGATGCCATAATTTGGCGATATTCTGTTGCACAGGTAAGCTTATAAAAACGGGGTCTACTGTTAGACTTTCATCTACGGTGCGGTAGGACCTGCATTGGGACATTGGGCGAAGTAGTCTGCTTTTCAGGCACTTAATTATTTATTAATTTATTAAACGTTTCTTATTACGTAACACAGAATGTAATTGACTAAGATCTACCGCATTTAGTTATTTATCGTGTTTTTTATGAAACCTTTTATTCCACCCCAGCATGCGCCATAGTGACAGCAGTAGGGCCGAAGCTAGAAAAGTTAAGTGTGCGAGTCAAAGTGCGGGACTTATTCATTCAAATTTATGGATAACAGAAAAACCTGTCGAAATTTGGCATTTCGGGTTTACGCTCCTTTGAGAATCGCTGATTCTTGCTTTTTCATTTTCAGTTGATTTTTGGATTATCCATATTTCTAAAATCGGCCTTTGTTGTTGTAGTTTGTAATTCGGCTTAGCAGTTGAATAAGAAAAACCCGCAGTACACGTGTCGCGGTGATAAATGTGCTCCTAATGCTTTTAAGTTTGCTGGTCCTATTTTACTTGTCGTAACCCATTGGTTCCTGAAATAATTTGCATTTCGATTATCGATGAACAAATCGTTGAAAGGCCGTTTCTGGAAGTGAAGTACGACGACGCTGTTGCTGGGATCCTTAAGGCTCCTCACAAAGCGAGTGAATAGCAATACGCAGCCAAAGATACGCTACACAACGACCTATGTTTTAAGTTATATTGTATAAAGAGTAACTACATGTGTTAAATAGTTAAAAGATTTATTTACATTATATTAAAATATTATGCGTACCAGGAAATATTCTAAAATATTCCACTGAAATGTTTTAAGGAAATACGCCAAGTTTGAACAAAAAGCTCTACCGTATATCTTAAAAATTCATTCGAAAAATAAACTGGTAATTTCATTTTGTTTTGAATAAATTAGTGTTAATTATAACATGAAATTGTGGTTACTATAAATGAAGTACTGTTTACTAAAATAGGCTTAGTGTCAGTTACACAGCACATATTGGCGTACCATATCAAGAGAACAATATTTGTTTCTGCCTCAAGTCGTTAATACATCATAAAATAGAAGTTTAAATAAAAGTTTGAAATTTTAGGATATGGTTGCCCACATGTATCCGTGTTATCCGATATATCCTACCGTTTTACCATATCTGCCCATCACTGAGTACAACAAACGATTGTTTTTTGTTATTTCAGCGATGCTAAGTTTTGATTCTTTCCGATATTTAAGTGAGTTAAATAACTAACAAAGGAAGTGACAGAATTTTGTAAAAAATTTTCCACAATTGTTCAATGTTATACTTGATTTCTATGATTTGGTGAATGCAGTAATAGCTCTTATAAATATGGTTGGATGTTTTACTGGTTTAAATATTTTGGTGATCTAAATAAACGACATTATTATGACTGAAAAACCATTTTTTTATTATAACAAACGCAAAAAATGAACATACAACTATGCTTTTCAAGTTGATTTTTACAATAAGACTACATAAATATAGTTTTCAAAATGGTATACAGAGGTTGCTTTTTCCAATTCCCATAAAGGGAATTATTTCAGAATTGTGGCGTCAATAGCTGTTATGGCAACAATAAAAGTAGGATTTGCGACATATATATGGGATGCACCAGTCGATGCGAAAGAATCGAAGTCTTTGACAATGAAAAGCATTCGAGTGCAACCGCAGTTTCAAGTTTAAGAGGTGACAAAAGCATCACTTACACATCTCAACAGTCAACTCAACTGTCAACAACTCAAACAGCACCGAACACTTCATCTGTCCCGAATGAGATTCTGCCATAATGATTGTCAACCGCAGCCAATTTAGCATTGTCATTAATATAGAACTGGGAGTCGAAAAGAACAGTGAATTTCCTAGTTTTTTTAAACCTTCACACAGCGACATTCACATCCATTCAGCTAACAAAACCGTACTCGACAATTGAAGGTTCAGATTATAATAAACAATCCTTTAATGATATCGTTCGCACCAATAGGTAAAAATACGAGGGTATTTTTAAACCGTGGCTCATTGCTTGAAAACTGCTGGCCAATGTTTACCCTCAGGTTGTCGCTCTCATACATCAGAGGGGTCATATTTTGAGCGGAGCTCGGCCAAGCCGAGCGAAGCGTTTTTATTTTCTGTCTGGGAGTAAAAATGTCGATGTCCGTCCGTTCGTTCGGTCCGACGGATCTCAAGAACCACTGAACGGATTTTAAAAAACTTTTTTTATTTGAAAGCCTATCATGTCAGAGTGTGCACCTGATATTTGGGATTAAAAATTTTTGAGTGGTTAATTAGTAATTAGCTAATTAGTTAATTTTATGCAGCTAAAAAGAGAAATTTGCAATATTTGTGTTATTTATTGAAATAGAGTCGTTTCGATCAAACCATTATAGGGTTTTTTGGGTCGAAGAATTCAAATATATTTTTACCAATGATAAAGCCCTATGCAATGTAGTTACAAGAACATAAAATTGAGTACATTCGTAATGCCACAGCCCAAGCTCCGCTCACAAATGTAGTTTCACTACCGACTAGTTTATATATATGTCCCATATACTAGTTATTAAATAAAAATGGACGTTCGCTTCGGTAATGCTAAATCTATGTATCAAATTGCAATCACATTTCGGCGTTAAAATATTTTCTGGATAATTTAGGCTGTCAAAACTCTAAAATACCTTATATGTACGACAATAGATAATACATGTCCGTATAATAAATGTAGATAATTTTTAATGAAAACTGAAGCTTAAACTTGTCATTTTAATTAGTCTGTTTTAGGTGTACCTGTTTTATGTATTTGTTTAAGATTTGACAAATAATTTTTATTCAAAATGACTGCCGACTTAGCGGAGACATTACGCGTATATGAGATGCAAGTAAGTATGATCAAAATGGGCCCTGTCCTAGTTGGGGAAATTCAGGAAGGAAGCCGTCATCTTTTCAATATGCGCCCATAATCCCTGTACCACCAATCATCTCTCACCCCCAAAAGAATCACTAGGGCTGCCCCATTTAAGCTATGTATGCTGATGTCCTTTCTGTTATAGCGATTAGTTTTGGTGGGGACATATATCTGTTTCCAGCGATTTTTTGCAAAATTGCTCATTTAAAAACGTCACCCACCCTACCACAATGGGTAAAACGGCAGTCTTTCCTGAGGCTGCAGGACCAATGATTGGGTCAGTAGGCGGGCCTGAAGTTCGGAGTCAAAAACACATTTTGCAAAATGGGCTTTTTTAGATTCAAACTGAAATAACTTTTTGTTGGGATTAATGGATTTTTATAACGTAAGGCGTATACTACGCAGAATTGATAGAGCTTGCATGAAGTTATCAGTTTTTGGCTGTATTCCATTAGGTAGATAAGATAGCTAGCAATAATACGACGCAACAGTTAAAATTACAAGAAACAACCACTTAAAAAGTGTATCCGCTTTGGGTGAAGCGAATGTAACTTGTGATAGAATTACTGGATTTTACAAGTTAAAAAGCATTGTGCTCAGAATTGTTAGAGCTTTGACGTGAATGCAAAATTTTTGTATCGCTTTAAGCAGTCGCTGGAATGTGGTTTGAAGTGGTAATTTGAGCCTTAAAGTTGTTTTTTGCTATTTATTATTTAATGACACTGTTAGTGTGGGTACAGCCAGTTGCAGCTTTAGAATTTATTGTTGAGAGCATAAAATTTAATACGATAATACTCGTACGCGGACTGTTCCTGATCCACTCGCGGTTTTCTCGACACAGAGGGTGTTCTGACAAGTTGAACGTCTGATTTAAGTAAAGTTGTATCTTCCCATATATTAACGAATATATGCTACGAACTACTACGTATGTAACTTTGTATCAGCCATAGTTTGGAGGAACGTTGCTGTTCGAGTGGCGACTGACTTGCATTTTTTATTTTTCCGAATATAAGTGAGAAGCGAACAAATGGTTGGAAAATAAAAAATGCATTTTGCATAAGATGGGTTTGACTTTTGTATCATTCAGAATTAGCAAAACGGGTACAGTAGCAACAAAACAGACCTTGAAACGTTATAGGGGAACGTACCATACCTTCGCATTCCGAGCTTCTAAGTGCCTTTGACCGAGGTTGTCTGTGAGTTTGCTTTCCACCACTACAGCGGGGCCATTCGTGATGAGGAGCCGGTTGGGTGTAAGAATTTGTTAGGAAACGCAATATATTGTCCCCCGTTTAGACAGATTATAAAGTTTAATTCTAATAAAAAGGCCGATATTATTCGGATGAACGCGCCCTCCAAGCTACTGCTGATCGCCTTCCACTGGTGCGCCCAGTTCTGGAGCAGCGTGTTCGTGACCTGAAGCTACTGCCGGATTTTCTGTTAATGGAGCATCACGGCTGACTGGCTGATGAATGCATTGATTTGGCTTTGTTTGAATTGTTCGTGCCAAGTAAACTACATAATATATCGTTCAAACACACCAGAATTGACACCTCCTCGTTCACGGGTGATTGTATCAGATGTACCCATAATCCGTCGTTGTTCTAGGTGTGAGCAGTCGGAATATCGGGAGTGGCAAAGTTTCTGTTATGATGATTGATAGTTTAATGAGTATAAGTGATTAGGTAGTTGTCGTAAGCCGTGGAGGTGTCGCCATCCTAAATTGTCAAATCTCACTAAATCACCACGTTTGGCGAGATAACTGGGATTGTCGTACAAGTACGGATGAATTGTTGATGAGGCGCCAATAATTATTAATGTTAGGCAATTTGTTAACTGGATTAATTATTCTCAGGAGGTACGAAGTCTGTAATAACGACGGTTAGCAGGACGTCTAGCCATCATGATCGGTGGTAATTGACGTCAAGATATTAGGCAAATCGTCAAAGTATTAATGTTAGGCAAATAGTTAAGTGAATAATTATTGTCTCAGTGGGTACAATGTGATAACGATGGTTAGCAGGGCGTTCTGCCATCGTGAACGGTGATAATTGACTTCAAAATATTTTTCCTGAAAAAATAATACGTAAACAAATACGCTGGTTTCGCTCATAACTTTTTAAAGGGTGGCCGGATTTGGGATAAAAGCACTGCTTGGTAATAGATTAGCAGCAAACCGTTTTTGCGTTTGAAATTGGCTTTTGGTCACACGCAGATTATCTTATCGCCAAGGTGATGGATTCGATTTGTTGAAGCAAGACACACACTGATATATAGAGATTGAGCGCTAACTTACAAAAAACGCCGAATATGAACCATCTTTGCTTAAATAGTTAATAATATACCTGCTTATTGGACATTCGGGGACTCACAATGTGTAGGTACCTACATAGAGACTTTAACACCTATACAACTCGAGCTGTTGTGGAGATATTGCCGCTTTCACGTATATTTAATTCTCATGGGTTCATTCAAAAACTCGCCTTCACTTAACCCTGCAGCCTAAATCATGACAGAAATAGCATGTGGTTTGCAAAAACATAGATAAGTTGCTCTACAAAATGAGAGTAAACATTTATATCGCTTGAAGGGTTGCGGACAGAATGCCGTTTTCGTATGTTTTGGGTACTGTCTCATGGACACATTGAACAACTTTTTTTGACCAAAATCGTACATCTGGGTAGCAAAGCATTGTACGTATATTATCGTTTATAAGGCTTTTTGCTCTTTAAAATGAGTCCAAGTTGATTCATATATCTATATCTGTTTATTGAGATGCAATAAATAACACGATTTTCTAGGCATTTTCGGAACCCAACCCAAGCCCCTTCTACCCGGTTTTTTTGCGGGAAGGTGTTGGAATAGGTCTTCGTACATAAAGGGTACAATTAGAGATTTCAAGCTTTCAAATGAGCTCTTGCGCCAACATGCCCAGTTAAAGTTGAGTTATGCATGGAACCCTGAAAACCATTAACCGACAATGTCAAATTTTACCACTATTTCGGCTAGTAAGCATTGTTCGCTGCGCTCATTTTACTACCTACCATCAGAGATTTAAATATAATTGTTTTAGGACTTAATGTGAGCCATTTTGACGTAAGTGTTGCATCTTAATGATAAAGGTTTATTCGTATACCTACTTAAAAGAATATTACTTAACGTGTTTACTGTTGTTTGTTTTAGCTGAGTAAAGTTTCTTCAGCACTGAATTAGATAGATAGACTCATAAAGATTATTTGATTTGTGACCAAAATTCACCGACATAATACAACCTCTTTCCACAGTGGGAGGGTGAGGGGCCTTAAGGTTTTACAGCTCCCTCAGGATTTCAGCGGTCCCTCTATAATCATGTCCCCATGTCAATTTTGGCTTCCCCCAGGTCAACCTCAAGTATTTTGAGGTGATAACAAAAATGATCGTCCTAACAAAAAGGTAAATAACGAAACTCAATACTACTGCTTTTACTTCGACTATGTATGGAAAAGCCTAAACAAAACGACTTGTAGAAATAAATATTTTCAGTAGGTAAATAAAATGTTAACAAAAACAACGGTGTGCATATTGCAAATGCATGAAACACAGATAAAGTGCATTACAAACCCCAGTTGACCCGAAGGAACAATTTTCCCATAAATAAACTGGGGAGAAATTTTCCTAGGTTGGAGCAGGGAGCCGCCAGCTCAAAGCATACAAGTAAAGTTTTGCTCCTGTGGAGAAGCCAGTACTGCAGCAGATAGTTTTTAAGTAAAGGTTCGCGCAAACATTGTTCAATAACAACCTTTTGTAGCACATATTATTTCTTCTAAATCACATTTGAGACTCCGCATTTCCAAATAATCTTTATGAGTCGAATCTACCGAATTCAGTGCTGAAGAAACTTTACTCAGCTAAAACAAACAACAGTAAACACGTTAAGTAATATTCTTTTAAGTAGGTATACGAATAAACCTTTATCATTAAGATGCAACACTTATGTCAAAATGGCTCACATTAAGTCCTAAAACAATTATATTTAAATTCTGATGGTAGGTAGTAAAACGAGCGGAGCGAACAATGCTTACTAGCCGAAATAGTGGTAAAATTTGACATTGTCGGTTAATGGTTTTTAGGGTTCCATGCATAACTCAACTTTAACTGGGCATGTTGGCGCAAGAGCTCATTTGAAAGCTTGAAATCTCTAATTGTACCCTTTATGTACGAAGACCTATTCCAACACCTTCCCGCAAAAAAACCGGGTAGAAGGGGCTTGGGTCGGGTTCCGAAAATGCCTAGAAAATCGTGTTATTTATTGCATCTCAATAACAGATATAGATATATGAGTCAACTTGGACTCATTTTGAAGAGCAAAAAGCCTTATAAACGATAATATACGTACAATGCTTTGCTACCCAGATGTACGATTTTGGTCAAAAAAAGTTGTTCAATGTGTCCATGAGACAGACCCAAAACATACGAAAACGGCATTCTGTCCGCAACCCTTCAAGCGATATAAATGTTTACTCTCATTTTGTAGAGCAACTTATCTATGTTTTTGTAAACCACATGCTATTTCTGTCATGATTTAGGCTGCAGGGTTAAGTGAAGGCGAGTTTTTGAATGAACCCATGAGAATTAAATATACATGAAAGCGGCAATATCTCCACAACAGCTCGAGTTGTATAGGTGTTAAAGTCTCTATGTAGGTACCTACACATTGTGAGTCCCCGAATGTCCAATAAGCAGGTATATTCTTAACTATTTAAGCAAGATGGTTCATATTCGGCGTTTTTTGTAAGTTAGCGCTCAATCTCAATATATCAGTGTGTGTCTCGCTTCAACAAATCGAATCCATCACCTTGGCGATAAGATAATCTGCGTGTGACCAAAAGCCAATTTCAAACGCAAAAACGGTTTGCTGCTAATCTATTACCAAGCAGTGCTTTTATCCCAAATCCGGCCACCCTTTAAAAAGTTATGAGCGAAACCAGCGTATTTGTTTACGTATTATTTTTTCAGGAAAAATATTTTGAAGTCAATTATCACCGTTCACGATGGCAGAACGCCCTGCTAACCATCGTTATCACATTGTACCCACTGAGACAATAATTATTCACTTAACGATTTGCCTAACATTAATACTTTGACGATTTGCCTAATATCTTGACGTCAATTATCACCGATCATGATGGCTAGACGTCCTGCTAACCGTCGTTATTACAGACTTCGTACCTCTTGAGATAATTAATCCAGTTAACAAATTGCCTAACATTAATAATTATTGGCGCCTCATCAATAATTCAGCATCCTGTACTTGTACGACAATCCCAGTTATCTCGCCAAACGTGGTGATTTAGTGAGATTTGACAATTTAGGATGGCGACACCTCCACGGCTTACGACAACTACCTAATCACTTATACTCATTAAACTATCAATCATCATAACAGAAACTTTGCCACTCCCGATATTCCGACTGCTCACACCTAGAACAACGACGGATTATGGGGACATCTGAAAGCATTCACCCGTGAACGAGGAGGTGTCAATTCTGGTGTGTTCGAACGATATATTATGTAGTTTACTTGGCACCAACAATTCAAACAAAGCCAAATCAATGCATTCATCAGCCAGTACCAGCCGTGATGCTCCACTAACAGAAAATCCGGCAGTAGCTTCAGGTCACGAACACGCTGCTCCAGAACTGGGCGCACCAGTGGAAGGCGATCAGCAGTAGCTTGGAGGGCGCGTTCATCCGAATGATATCGGCCTTTTTATTAGAATTAGACTTTATAATCTGTCTAAACGGGATATATTGCGTTTCCTAACAAATTTTTACACCCAACCGGCTCCTCATCACGAATGGCCCCGCTGTAGTGGTGGAAAGCAAACTCACAGACAACCTCGGTCAAAGGCACTTAGAAGCTCGGAATGCGAAGGTATGGTACGTTCCCCTATAACGTTTCAAGGTCTGTTTTGTCGCTACTGTACCCGTTTTGCTAATTCTGAATGATACAAAAGTCGAACCGATCTTACGCAAAATGCATCTTTTATTTTCCAACCATTTGTTCGCTTCTCACTTATATTCGGAAAAATAAAAAATGCAAGTCAGTCGCCACTCGAACAGCAACGTTCCTCCAAACTATGGCTGATACAACTACATACGTAGTAGTTCGTAGCATATACTCGTTAATATATGGGAAGATACAACTTTACTTAAATCAGACGTTCAACTTGTCAGAACACCCTCTGTGTCGAGAAAACCGCGAGTGGATCAGGAACAGTCCGCGTACGAGTATTATCGTATTAAATTTTATGCTCTCAACAATAAATTCTAAAGCCGCAACTGGCTGTACCCACACTAACAGTGTCATTAAATAATAAATAGCAAAAAACAACTTTAAGGCTCAAATTACCACTTCAAACCACATTCCAGCGACTGCTTAAAGCGATACAAAAATTTTGCATTCACGTCAAAGCTCTAACAATTCTGAGCACAATGCTTTTTAACTTGTAAAATCCAGTAATTCTATCACAAGTTACATTCGCTTCACCCAAAGCGGATACACTTTTTAAGTGGTTGTTTCTTGTAATTTTAACTGTTGTGTCTTATTATTGCTAGCTATCTTATCTACCTAATGGAATACAGCCAAAAACTGATAACTTCATGAAAGCTCATCAATTCTGCGTAGTATACGCCTTACGTTATAAAAATCCATTAATCCCAACAAAAGTTATTTCAGTTTGAATGAAAAAAGCCCATTTTGCAAAATGTGTTTTTCGACCCCCAATTTCAGGAAACCCTACTGACCCAATCATTGGTCCTGCAGCCTCAGGAAGACTGCCGTTTTACCCATTGTGGTAGGGTGGGTGACGTTTTTAAATGAGCAATTTTGCAAAAAATCGCTGGAAACAGATATATGTCCCCACCAAAACTAATCGCTATAACAGAAAGGACATCAGCATACATAGCTTAAATGGGGCAGCCCTAGTGACTCTTTTGGGGGTGAGAGATGATTGGTGGTACAGGGATTATGGGCGCATATTGAAAAGATGACGGCTTCCTTCCTGAATTCCCCAACTAGGACAGGGCCCATTTTGATCATACTTACTTGCATCTCATATACGCGTAATGTCTCCGCTAAGTCGGCAGTCATTTTGAATAAAAATTATTTGTCAAATCTTAAACAAATACATAAAACAGGTACACCTAAAACAGACTAATTAAAATGACAAGTTTAAGCTTCAGTTTTCATTAAAAATTATCTACATTTATTATACGGACATGTATTATCTATTGTCGTACATATAAGGTATTTTAGAGTTTTGACAGCCTAAATTATCCAGAAAATATTTTTAACGCCGAAATGTGATTGCAATTTAGTACATAGATTTAGCATTACCGAAGCGAACGTCCATTTTATTTAATAACTAGTATATGGGACATATATATAAACTAGTCGGTAGTGAAACTACATTTGTGAGCGGAGCTTGGGCTGTGGCATTACGAATGTACTCAATTTTATGTTCTTGTAACTACATTGCATAGGGCTTTATCATTGTTAAAAATATATTTGAATTCTTCGACCCAAAAAACCCTATAATGGTTTGATCGAAACGACTCTATTTCAATAAATAACACAAATATTGCAAATTTCTCTTTTTAGCTGCATAAAATTAACTAATTAGCTAATTACTAATTAACCACTCAAAAATTTTTAATCCCAAATATCAGGTGCACACTCTGACATGATAGGCTTTCAAATAAAAAAAGTTTTTTAAAATCCGTTCAGTGGTTCTTGAGATCCGTCGGACCGAACGAACGGACGGACATCGACATTTTTACTCCCAGACAGAAAATAAAAACGCTTCGCTCGGCTTGGCCGAGCTCCGCTCAAAAATATGACCCCTCTGATGTATGAGAGCGACAACCTGAGGGTAAACATTGGCCAGCAGTTTTCAAGCAATGAGCCACGGTTTAAAAATACCCTCGTATTTTTACCTATTGGGTGCGAACGATATCATTAAAGGATTGTTTATTATAATCTGAACCTTCAATTGTCGAGTACGGTTTTGTTAGCTGAATGGATGTGAATGTCGCTGTGTGAAGGTTTAAAAAACTAGGAAATTCACTGTTCTTTTCGACTCCCAGTTCTATATTAATGACAATGCTAAATTGGCTGCGGTTGACAATCATTATGGCAGAATCTCATTCGGGACAGATGAAGTGTTCGGTGCTGTTTGAGTTGTTGACAGTTGAGTTGACTGTTGAGATGTGTAAGTGATGCTTTTGTCACCTCTTAAACTTGAAACTGCGGTTGCACTCGAATGCTTTTCATTGTCAAAGACTTCGATTCTTTCGCATCGACTGGTGCATCCCATATATATATGTCGCAAATCCTACTTTTATTGTTGCCATAACAGCTATTGACGCCACAATTCTGAAATAATTCCCTTTATGGGAATTGGAAAAAGCAACCTCTGTATACCATTTGAAAACTATATTTATGTAGTCTTATTGTAAAAATCAACTTGAAAAGCATAGTTGTATGTTCATTTTTTGCGTTTGTTATAATAAAAAAATGGTTTTTCAGTCATAATAATGTCGTTTATTTCGATCACCAAAATATTTAAACCAGTAAAACATCCAACCATATTTATAAGAGCTATTACTGCATTCACCAAATCATAGAAATCAAGTATAACATTGAACAATTGTGGAAAATTTTTTACAAAATTCTGTCACTTCCTTTGTTAGTTATTTAACTCACTTAAATATCGGAAAGAATCAAAACTTAGCATCGCTGAAATAACAAAAAAACAATCGTTTGTTGTACTCAGTGATGGGCAGATATGGTAAAACGGTAGGATATATCGGATAACACGGATACATGTGGGCAACCATATCCTAAAATTTCAAACTTTTATTTAAACTTCTATTTTATGATGTATTAACGACTTGAGGCAGAAACAAATATTGTTCTCTTGATATGGTACGCCAATATGTGCTGTGTAACTGACACTAAGCCTATTTTAGTAAACAGTACTTCATTTATAGTAACCACAATTTCATGTTATAATTAACACTAATTTATTCAAAACAAAATGAAATTACCAGTTTATTTTTTCGAATGAATTTTTAAGATATACGGTAGAGCTTTTTGTTCAAACTACGACATATTCCTTAAAACATTTCGTGGAATATTTTAGAATATTTCCTGGTACGCATAATATTTTAATATAATGTAAATAAATCTTTTAACTATTTAACACATGTAGTTACTCTTTATACAATATAACTTAAAACATAGGTCGTTGTGTAGCGTATCTTTGGCTGCGTATTGCTATTCACTCGCTTTGTGAGGAGCCTTAAGGATCCCAGCAACAGCGTCGTCGTACTTCACTTCCAGAAACGGCCTTTCAACGATTTGTTCATCGATAATCGAAATGCAAATTATTTCAGGAACCAATGGGTTACGACAAGTAAAATAGGACCAGCAAACTTAAAAGCATTAGGAGCACATTTATCACCGCGACACGTGTACTGCGGGTTTTTCTTATTCAACTGCTAAGCCGAATTACAAACTACAACAACAAAGGCCGATTTTAGAAATATGGATAATCCAAAAATCAACTGAAAATGAAAAAGCAAGAATCAGCGATTCTCAAAGGAGCGTAAACCCGAAATGCCAAATTTCGACAGGTTTTTCTGTTATCAATAAACTCAAATCAATAAGTCCCGCACTTTGACTCGCACACTTAACTTTTCTAGCTTCGGCCCTACTGCTGTCACTATGGCGCATGCTGGGGTGGAATAAAAGGTTTCATAAAAAACACGATAAATAACTAAATGCGGTAGATACTTAGTCAATTACATTCTGTGTTACATAATAAGAAACGTTTAATAAATTAATAAATAATTAAGTGCTGAATACCAGACTACTTCGCCCAATGTCCCAATGCAGGTCATACCGCACCGTAGATGAAAGTCTAACAGTAGACCCCATTTTTATGAGCTTACCTGTGCGACAGAATCTCACCAAATTATGGCATCGAATGGCGACATTTTTGTTACGTGCCGCACATGCGACCACACTTTTCATCGAGTGTGCTCCGGCCTGTCGCCGATTCTGGCAACGGAATTCAACAAAGCGAATCCTCAAGTATCTTGAGACTGTACTCATTGCGTTGCCAATATTCGTAATATAATGAAGGCATCTGAACCAAGTCTCGACGACCTGACCTCGCGGATAGAAGCCTTGGAGTCCCGGAGTACTCCCGGAGATGGTGCAGTTTGGGCACAGGCGCAGACCGTGAAATTTGAGAAATTGAGTTCCGAAAATCAAATCTTATGCTTTTGGTCTGGAAGAGGTCAATGGTCGCAGCACTGAGGATCGAAAACTTCTTGAACGCTGACTGATCATCGATATCAAGCCTGATGACATATCCTTTAAGGTAGTTGCTGACCTGGGTCGCCACGACCCATCCCTGTTGCCAAGATGTGAGTTGTGCCAGAAATCCATGGGCTGCCATGGATTGATTCAAACATATCTTCCGCTGAAATTACGACAAAACGCAAGCAGCAACCATTTCATTGGCGTAGAGTGACTGAATCCCGGACACAACGTTTGAAGGCCGTGAGCGTAACTGCTTCTTCTGGCAACGCATTCCATGGTCCGATGACCCTATAGGCAAAGCTAAATCGACCTATGTCGCGCCTTGGGACCTGCTTCTTCTGGCAACGCATTCCATGGTCCGATGACCCTATATGCAAAGCTAAATCGACCTATGTCGCGCCTTGGGACCTTTCGCGCAACAAGCTTCAGCTGATGATCCCGCATACCATAAAATCCAAATTTGAATAACAGTGAATTACACGAGTGGACAAGTTTGAAGCTGCCAAAATCCGGCCAATAAAATTAACTAGGAATATAGTTAACAAAATGCGTCCTTTTGAACAAATTGTATCGATATAATAACTGTCTGCGAGTCCTGTGGGCGCTCATCTGTCTTTGATAACGAACTACCGCTTCAAGGATATATCATGTGTCGCGCTGACCGTAGAAATAGTGCTGGTGGTGTGATGCTTCTTTATATAGCCGATTGGCTCAATCCAACTCCCTCCTCTGACTTCGACAAATTTGGATACGGTGACGTTATCACGGCTAACGTGGCAACGACAGTCTACTTGTAATTTCAGCATATCGATTTCACTCTAATGGCCAAGCAACCAACAAAGCCCTATACAACGACATTTCCAATATTCTTCATTATGATTGGTCACACGTTTTGCTGGCAGGTGTTTCAACGTCAGGGGAATTGCCTTGCAGGCAGGCGTATGGCCGGTGCATAGTGACTTCGTCGATGTGGTGAATGATGGCGCTAGTGCAGCATGTTACCACATCAACTCGTCATTATATCATTTCTAATTTCATTTTTACTAATGAAGATATGGCGACCGCGACCGATATAACATTGGAAGCTGATCTGAGCCCGAGTGATCATTTTATCTTTCGTTTCAACTTGCGAGTATATTTCAGTACCAATAAGTCCACAAATTCGGCATGAGTGAGGAGATGGGTGTGAATAAATCTAAAATTTTACAATTTATACACATCAAATCAACCTATAACTGATATCACCGACCACTGTCTATCTCTTTTTTCTATATATACACTGTTCATGCCAGTATCGGTCTTGTGTTTCTTAACACACTTCTGAGATAACATGACAGTGTAATCAGTAAATTGCACGCATCCTGGTCATCGCTTTAATGCACAACGGCATCCTCCACGCCAATTTCTATATACTACGCTAACATTTCACTACGAAGTCACAATACCTGTCATTTTGATGTTTAAACACATAATACCTACAATTCCGTTCGGTTTTCAGTACACGTAGACAGCATAACATTTACCCGCAGTTAGTACGTATACAACCCATAGCAGTTCCGGTTCTGGTAAAATATTATACTTCTTAGACTTCAAATTTATTTCGTATTATCACATCTCCTTCTCTACAGCAGCATAGTATTACAGATTGGCACTAGCGCACTCTCCAGTCTCACCAAATAATTCATGTACGATACTTGAATCTCTGTAAATTGTATCCATAAAATGAAATTATAACATATAATAAAATAATTTCGTTTCAACTGTTGCACGAGGATATTGGGTTAAACCCGTCAACTATGCAACAAGATTTGTATTATTCTCAGGTATCACTCCTGTTAAGAAGTTCAATACTTCTACCGGTAGTAATCAAACATTATAACTCTGTATGGTCAACTGTACAACAGTTTTTCAACAATGGATAACCCGGAATTTAATGATTTCAACGATTTTACCAACGATATTACTACCAAATGTACTAACTCCAATCCTATTACAGGAATATCTTAAGTTTCAATATCATAGACATATTCTCTGATTTCCCTACCTATATATTACAATAGTAGACACTGGACACCTCACTAATTAGGTTGGTCCACGGCCGGCAAGTAGAGAGCTTGGACTCTCCTCCGACTGTGTATCAGCTAGCGTTTTTACGCTCACCAGTGACTCACAAAATAATTTTTTGATACATTTTTAAACGATAACTTTTGATAAATGTAACACACTATATATCAGAATAATACTTTAGGCGACACCCTTACACTTAGTATATATATAACAAGAACAGAGCTCGGCTCGCTTATACCTTCTAACTTTCAATATAAAATCCTCCCCTGATTCCGCTGCCTTGCGGTTTAAGGCTAAACACACCACTTATTCTTGGTGGTTGGTAGGGTTGGCATCCTACTTTAGAAACCCGCCACTTTTTACTAATGCAATACAACAATAAAACTACGGGCCCTATTCCCCGGAAGGCCTTAGATGGTCAGGGGGCGCTTACAATCGCCAGGTTCCAATTACCTTTTTCTCCTTATGGTTTCAGACGCCATACCGGATACGGCCTAGACTACCGCACGGGGACAGACCATAATGTGAGGTTGGTCTCCTCCGCACTCCCTAACTTTGCTTATAACAACATTTGTAAAAACAGGTGCATAACGTGTAATTATATGGAACCGAGCTCGTTTTTTAAAAGCTCTTACAGTAATTACAAATTCAACATATACGATTTTGATACAAATAGAAACATTTTAATCACAAAATTATGTTTGACTGCAACACAAAAAATGTGATCTACATGATAACTTGCCAGAATTAACTTGAAACTACTCGCGCTCTTAAGGATAGATTTAGAGAACACAGAAATGCAGTTATACAAAATAATAGAAAACACAGTAAATCTATTTGCAATCACTTTAACAACGGAATATGTAATAATACCCACTTGAGGGTACAAAGAATTGAAAAATTGGACAACAAGTTCGGATCTAACACGGATAGCCAAACGGTAACACGTTCCAGAGAAGCATACTGGATCTCTAGACTTAGAACCAATATGCCCTATGGTCTAAACGATAAACATACAGAGTCAATCCCGAATTACTCTAAATTTTACAATATCGTTAACAACAATGACTATACACTCCATATGTGTAACAAGAAAGACATGGACGTCACGTTCGCAATACCCGTAAATTCAACGTTGTTGAATACGTTAAATCGTTTGACAATAATCGTAGTAACACGGCTGAATTCCGTAAGACGGTGTTTAATGCTTCGTATACTAAATTCAACGAAACCCCAAACACATAATCTGGCTTTGTTTCTAGCCTCTAGTAATAACAATATTTCTAGCACCGTTTTAGAAATTATTCTGGAGCTGATTAAATTCCGCACGGAAAAGAAAAACTTTTCAAAGGAAACTAAAGATAAAAAGATATACCTCACAATAAAATTCAAAAACAAAGTATACGATTCACTACATTTAGGCAAGCTGTTTAAATCTAACTTGTATTTAATATTTGGCCTCCCGAATGTGGTTCTGATTCTGACATCATTAAATACCTTAAACCTAATGTGTCATTCAAATATAACTCGCCTATAAGATCTAAAATATACAACTATAGACAAATAGCGCTTATGAACCTTAAATCTATCAGCTATCAGAACTGTAATTGTTCATCAAGTCAATATATGGACCCTTTCCATCGACACATTATTAGCGGCAACCTCAATTGTAGATAATTTAAGACTTAGAAAGCTTTTCGAAATGGGACCTAAATATTAAGACTTAACGACAAGTTTAATCCAAAAAGATTCATTGAGTCTTTCAAAACGGATGTTGATGCTTATTGTAATAAACTAAAAGCTAAAAATATAATTCCTCCTAACTCAATAAACGAAAGGAGTAAAACACTCATCTACACCTTTAAGTCCAAACTAGTCAACTGTCCCTTCAGTAAGTCCAACACCACTACCGTATATATAGACCAAGAAATGAGTAACTGCCTCAATGACCTCCAATCAAAATTTATCATTACTTCCACAGACAAAGCCAGTCAAGATTATGCCTTTATATGCAAAAAGTTCTATATTAAACAAATTACCAAGGAATTGGTAACTAAGGTAAATAATAAACATATATATACTAAGACCAATCTCACCATTGATCAAGCTACTAAACATCTAACAGATTTATCAGTTAAATTCAAATTCCAACCAGAGACGGATAATCACATACGTTTCATACAACTGGTCCCTAAATTCCATAAAAACCCTATTAAATTTAGATGCATTATCTGCAGCAAAAAAGCAACTACAAAAACATTTCAAAAATCGTGTGTAACGCCCTCAAACTCATACAAACAAACATCAAGAGTTACTGTAATACTATCTATAAACATACCAATATCAACCCATTCCGGATTATAAATAACAACAGTAAAATTATCAACACCATAGCCGAACTCAGCAGCAGGATAAAGTGTCATAGTATCAACACTTATGATTTCACCACACTTTATACTACCCTTGACCATTCGGAAATCACCAACAACTTCGAACAACTATTAGAATTTATCTTTAGGGATAGCAACAAATGGGTCTGTGTTACACCCTTTAAAACATACACAAAAACCACACACCCTAACAAATACTATCTGAATAAATATAACATCTTATCTTTACTCAATGCACTTATCAATAATACATTTTTACCTTTGGTCAGCAAGTTTATAAACAAGTTATTGGCATACCAATGGGTACCGATGCGGCGCCCTTTATCAGTAATTTGCATTTACACAACTACGAACGCAATTACAAAACCAAAAATATAAATTACCGTATGGATATTTGCCATTCGCTTAAATACCTTTTTAGATACATAGATGACTTAACCGTTATTAATGATAACGATTTATTTGATACGATTTTACTGATATATATCCAAATTCTCTACAACTCTGCAAAGTCAATAATGATAACCAAAATGCAAACATTTATATGTATTATGTAGACCTTAATATCAACCTAAACACGGGCAGAGCCAAAGTTACGCTTTTTGACAAACGGAATGATTTCAACTTCAATAAATGTAACTTCCCACACTATAACAGTAATTTGTCCATTTCGGGATACCGTGGGATTATCTGGAGACAAATTTCCATATATGCTATTATCAATACAGAATATAAGAACTTTAAATCCAACTGCGACACCTTTCATAACACGCTCAAAACACAAGGATACGCGAGCAAAATGTTCAGTTCAATTTTAGAAAATTTTTGCAACCCTGATAACCTTAAAAAGTATAACTTCCAAGATCTTAATCGTTTAAATACAAACCTTACAACTATCTCAAGTGCGAGTTAACGCCGTATAGATGGACTCTTCCTTTTCTGCCCTACTAATGATTGTACAACAGTCTAATTATTTATCTGTAGTCTTCATTCATTTATTTATACCTCTAATTTATTTATAATATTACAGATTTTAGAAAACCGTAAACGATGTTCTTCCTGACGCAGCTTACACACGGTTCACTGCGCACATACCAATAGCAAATACGCCAGATGGTTTCACAAATAACGACACCGTCACATAATAACGGATTCAACAAAATCATGGAAGCAGTACAAGACAAGATAAAGAATATCGAATATCGACTCGACGACATCCTAGTAACGAGAACTAAGACGCTTGAATTCATCCAAAGATTGGCCGAACATGCTGGACTAAAAACATCATAATTTACAATGTCGAGACATTCACTCATCAGCATTTTCTACCACGCATATCTGATATTTAAGGTCTTCAATTCAGATTGTTGACCCATATGTTCTGTCACTACTAGTTTAGTGACTCCTGGCATCGCTTTTTGCGTTGCCCATATTATTGTCAAGCTCCTAGGAGTTTGATACCCGGTGCAATCACCTTGGTGGCTGTACCTATCTGTACCCAATATCCTTGTGATATTGGCTACGACTTCCATCCTGGTTGTCGTATTTTCTATTTTTTATTTATTATTTATATTTTCCTTTGATATCATTATTTCCTTTTACTTATTCATTCTTACGTACACCGTTTGCAGTATACAACTACCTATTGATTTACAGATTCGATACTTTAGTCTATTCGACACAATTTCCAATTACCTTATCTTAATGAATTATTTTTTATATTTTCTTTTGTTATTATTATTTCCTTTTATTCATTCATATATACACCCTTTGCAGTATGCAACTCCCTATGGGTTTTATAGGTTCGATACTTCAGCCTATTTAACACAATTTCCAATTATCTTATTTTAATGAACAATTTCCAATTACCTTATATTAATGAACCGGGCATGGTGATAGCCTCCAGATATAGAAGACCTCACTATATCAAGGCGCCAGGGGACGCAGGTCCTCAGAATGCTAATAAATAAATCACCGGACTAATGATGTTTCGTTTCATTTAAGTAACTAAAATTTTAACAAATGAATATTTTCCTTTCACAAAAGCATTATAATTTTCGAAAATGGCCCATAAAATTATGACAATTTGGATTTTAAGCCTATCCTTAATTACAAGAGGGAATAAATACTTCCATAGAAATTCCAATATGTGCGTTCTGAGTGAGGAGATGGGTGTGAATAAATCTAAAATTTTACAATTTATACCCATCAACCTGTAACTGATATCACCGACCACTGTCTATCTCTTTTTTCTATATATACACTGTTCATGCCAGCATCGGTCTTGTGTTTCTCAACACACTTCTGAGATAACATGACAGTGTAATCAGTAAATTGCACGCATCCTGGTCATCGCTTTAATGCACAACGGCATCCGCCAATTTCTATATACTACGCTAACATTTCACTACGAACTCACAATACCTGTCTATTTTGATGTTTAAACACATAATACCTACAATTCCGTTCGGTTTTCAGTACACGTAGACAGCATAACATTTTATAACATTTACCCGCAGTTAGTACGTATACAACCCATAGCAGTTCCGGTTCTGGTAAAATATTATATATACTTCGTAGACTTCAAACTTATATCGTATTATCACATCTCCTCCTCTACAGCAGCATAGTATTACAGATTGGCACTAGCGCACTCTCCAGTCTCACCAAATAATTCATGTACGATACCTGAATCTCTGTAAATTGTATCCATAAAATGAAATTATAACATACAGTCAGGATCGTGTAATCTGATACCCCAAGTGGAAA